>CAHIKZ030004804.1:1047500-1062500 GCA_903632075.3 Acanthosepion pharaonis | reverse complement strand
GAATGCGCTTTCTTATTGACATACCAGTCCCTATTAATTGTAATGTATCTTTGAAGATCTTCAAAAAACTATAAAAAATACAAAACTATCAAACTACAAGGAAGTGGAAATATAAAAAAAAATGTGGCACATGAGGACATCAATAATTCTAGTTGTAGTTGAATCCCTTGGATTGACTGAAAAACATTCCTATAGACTCAGTGAAAGGATTCCTGATAGCCTATGCCTTAAAGAAATACAAAAATTGTACTCATAACAAGGACAACTCACATATTACGAAGAGTTTTATCTATGTAAAATGTGTAGGATTCTGATTTTCTTTACAAAAATGATCAGTGGAAAATATCATGAAGTCATTTCTGATCTTAGATCTCTGGTTTGGAAACAGAAGGAAATATGTATACAACAGAAATCAAAGGAAATAATAATAATAATCATAATAATAATAATAATAATAATGAAAAAGAAGACATACTTGACTAAATTGTTTCATGGTAACAACTCCAAAGAATAAAAAAATACGTGAAGATAATACTGATCATGTGACACGACCACGTGACTGCATTCAATAAGTATCAAATAATTGCTTTCATTAGTAGCGAGAAGTAGTAGAAAAAAAGGAGCTAGTAACAATGCTTCAAAAATCGAAACCAATAATTTATTGATAATTAAATTATCTAAAAGTACTCGGACTGTCAATCAAATTTCAATAACCATTTGTTTCTGACTAATTGCTTCAAGAGAAGGCAAAATTATGAAAAACATTAACAAAAGAAGTGGTTGAATATTTGAAACTAATTACATGTCCTCCACTTCTCTCTCCCTATCAGCGTCTTTATCTCTCTCTCTCTCTCTCTTTGTCTCTCACTCACACTGTCTCTATCGCTTCTCAAGGCCTACTCAAAAAGAAAACTAAAAGTTTCTAAATCAAAACTTTCATAATTAATAACTTAATAATTAATAATTAATTTAGACATACTATATTTTTTAATGAAGATTCTACTAATTACATTGAATTTAATTAACTATTATTCGAGGTTTTTATTTTTCTTGTGGGTAATGCTTGTATTTCGGTTAGGGTATAAAAATATCATCTAATATAAATAATTGTGGATTATATTGAATCATTATTAATTAACGGATTGTTATGTATTAAGTTTGTCTAGATTTCTGGAATGAAGAGTTATCATTATTTACACTAGTTGCATGTTGACTATAGTCCTCACCTTTCTAGTTGTTATCACAACGTTTCGGTCATTGTGCATTCCGGTCTTCATCAGGTGTACTTCGATCCGTGTAACCTACAGGAAAGTGCGAACTGAACCATTTATTTAACCTACTGTGATAGGTTGTTCATGTTCTATTGTCTTCGTCTAGGGATATCTCGTCTGGTTTTTATTTTTTAGCATTGCTCAGTTATTGCTCGCCCTGACTCCAAATACAAACTGCCTAGCTCAGTGATTGAACTCACAATTACTACGTCATCAAATTCACGAATGCTTTAATCCACTAGGGTATCGTCCCTCAGTTTATTCGGATCTATATTTCATCTGATGAAAGCTCGAGTGACCAATGACTGAAACGCTGCGATAACAACAAAAAAGATGTCGAAATGTAAATAATGTAAATGATGTTGCTAAAATGTTTGACTTTTGACAAGATCAATGACGTGTAAGTCTTCAAGATGATACTAATTGATGGTATTAATTATATGAGTGAAATTTAAACAGAATTCGTGTCTTTTAATTAAACAAATGGTAGTTGTATAATATTGAAATGTGATAATCTAAATCAAATCGATAAATTTATTTATATATATATATATATATATATATATAGGTCCATGTTTGAACTTCTCACAAAAGAGACAAGGATCAAGTATTTGAACATTGACTATGCATTAGTTACATGAGGTGTTTTGTTACCCCAACATTTTAAAAGTACCCGTAATTCCTAATTGGCAATTTATTTCATTTGCTCCCTCATATTACTTGGCTGATTGAGGTTGTGTAACACGTGGTATGGGGCGGTTGGTCAGTTTCTGTGGGAGGCAGATGCCACTTTGTCTTCTCCTGGGTGACTTATCCCCCATCCGTAAGTTTTCGTGGTTTATATATATATATATATATATATATATATATATATATATATATATATATATATATATATATAAACACAAACACACACACACATATATAGAGAGACTTTCCAAGTGTAGCATAGATGTGCCACAAGTATGGGGCACCCAGTGAGGATCAATACTCACTACTCAGTCGTAACTGTTCTAACAAGACAAGCTTGCAAACAATTACATCGCCTCGAGGTGTGTGTGTGTGTGTGTGTGTGTGTGTGTGTGTGTGTGTGTGTGTGTGTGTGTGTGTGTGTGTGTGTGTGTTTGTGTGTGTGTGTAACTTGATAAATAATATTGATCCTCGGGATCTTGCAACTGTTCTAAACACTTTATGTCCAGAAAAAAAATACCTGCATAAATGCAAGAAAATTTAGAAAGCTTAATCGCAGTACCTTGTCAGTCGTCTTTAATGAATAAAAAGAGATTACTGAATGAATAAAAGAGATTACTGCTCAAATGCACAATATATATATATATATATATATATATATATATATATATATATATATATATATATGTGTGTGTGTGTGTGTGTGTGTGTGTGTGTGTGTGTGTGTGTGTGTGTGCGTGTGTGTGTTAGCTCTATCACGGATATTGAGCAATCTCTACTAAATCCCGCACATATAACACGTGTGTGTGTGTGTGTGTGTGTGTGTGTGTGTGTGTGTGTGTGTGCTCACACAGGTTGAGCATTCCTGCTGTTCTTATACAACTTGAATAAGATCAACTTAGGATACTCGTTAAAAAACATAACAATACCCACCCAAATCTCTTACTTGCTTCTCCTAACAGAAAAAAATTGGAAGTGTTATAAGAAGAATGAGTTGGAAAGCACATTACTACTTCAGTGACGTAACAAACGAGAACACTGACAAAACCGAAACATTCGGTCTGAAGACAAGAAAATGGTCCCCGCGGTGAAAGGACATGCATTACTTCGAGAACTATATGGCCGATATGATCAAAAATATAAAATTCCAAAGCTACTTGGATAATTTCCAGAACAAAGATTATAAAATACGCGACAAATACATAACTTCAACAAAGTATTCATATTTGCAGACAAAACAACAAATACATACACAACAGAACCTAGAGTCCACAAAAACCTTATAACCAACAACATTACACAATTATACAAAAAATAACTGTAAGTGAAAAAACAACGTAAACCAGGACGCCAAACTGAAAATAGACCAAAAGATAAACCGTATAACTGAACAACAAGCATTGATAACAAGAAAGGGTCACAAACCTAATTCGATATAAAACCCACATTCCATCTAATCAACCCTGCAAAAAGCGAAATAGGAAAAATCAGCAAGAATTTACTTGAAAAAATATGAAATTATGGAAAACTCTAGCAGCAAATCAATGAAAAACATTAAAGCCGTCACCGACAGTTTCCAGGATTAAAAAACAAAAACAAAGCAACCATCATCCAGTACAAAATAATAAACTTCTACCCCTCATCACAGAAAATATACTGGACCAAGCAAAACAGCATCACGGATAATGAGATAAGAATAATGAAACACTACCGGAAATCTCTGCTATTCCACAACAAACCATGTTTAAAAAAAACTAAAAACAAAACAACAACCTGGTCAATGTCGCAATAGGAAGTTATGACGGATCTTAACCTGAAAACTGTTAGGTATTCTTATTTTTTTATACCTGACCAGAATACTAGAAAAAAAGCCAATGACTTATACAGAGACGACTGTCTAATCATAATAACAGAAACTAATGGCCGTAAAATAGACAGATCCAGAAAAAATAAATGCTCTAAAAATGATTGGATTCAAAATAAAAACAAGCACAAGAACAGTAAACTTCATAGACGTTACTGTCAGCCTGGATAAAGAAACTTACGAACCATACAAAAAGAAAAATGATAAACACACATATGTACACGCATCCTCCAATCACCCACCCTCAATTATCAAGCATATACCTAAATCCATCAAACGCAGACAACTCTTCCAACATAGACATTTTCAACGACAAAAAAAAACACCATATAACAAAGCACTAAAAAACCCGGATACACACAACTGTTAGAATAGACGTCACCACAACAAAAACGAAAATCAGAAAGAGAACTATAATATGATTTAACCCACCAGGCAGCAACTATCTCAAGGTTATTTACACCTAAGTGAATATAACGAGCCTAATTAGAATTGGAACTCTCCGATTAACAGTTCGAAGCCATTATCCATTGCACCATCCAAGATAACAACGCCTAGTATTCCCAAACTAGGCTATGTACTGACCAGGCTCGACGTTGCTTAACTTCGATGATCGTACGGGTATTGGTGTTTCAAGGTAATGTTGCCGTTAGCGTAAATGCCAGATTGAAACAACATATGTCCAATGAGAAACTATATGAGAACCTATTAAAGATTGCAAAATATTGTCTTTTGGAATCAGATTATCAAGGAACATCCGCTAGGTTTCCTTAAACATAATATGAATTGCAAAAGATCTATTTTAATCGGTACCGAGTTCGAATCTACAAACTAATTTTACCGATCATTACTTGGTTAATATCTTTGTGAGTGAAGGAGAATATTTTCGCACTACTTAAATGTGCCAGAGGTGGAGGATCGTATTTGTAAAATCTGCAATAATCAAATTAACAAAATATCAATAAGGCTTGGATACGGAATCAATTACGCTATAAATCCAACAAAAAGTGACCAGGCAAGCCGATGCAAAGAACTTTTTATCCATTCGAGTGAAGTAATAGTTTTTCTTCTTTTTCAGTAAGCGTAAAATCCATATTAATCCGCTGTGAAAGGCAGGCCAATACAAAATCCTGTCTGCTGACCTCTAGAGAGACGTGATTGGCATTACCAACAGATTTGGAAAGTGCGATAATTACCATGAATATTTCTCGAGTTTGAAGATCGAAGTGGCAATCATTAGTGACAGCAATATTTTCAAATAAACCCTCGGCTCAATTTCACTTTTATGAATATAAACACATCACCGCCACTCGATCAATAAATTCATGGGCTTCTTGGCTGCATCGCATTAGTCGACCATTAATTCTGTATTTTCTTCAGTCCATGCCAGGTGGTATATGCTGATGATCTTGTATCAGGTTATGCTACAGCTATTAATAAGATGTGAAACAATCTCGGGCGTTGACGCAATACAATCTTCCTTTCTAAGCTGGCCCTAGGTTTAGTAAATCTTTAAAAAGGCATAACCCATGTTAATTTTAAAAATTTACATGAAAGAAAAGCAATGTTAAGAAGATGGTGGGGATGGCTTAGCTTATTGCCTGGAAAGTCATCTTTCGAAATGTTAGCTTCCTTTAAAACTTGCGTAAGTATGTATTTATCCTCATGGCCGCTCGAACGAAATTTAGTACAAAACCATTTTTAACTGAAATCCAATGGATATATTGTATTAGTTACCAAAATTATACAGAATCCCACTGTAAATCATTTTTGTCTCATGGATTGAACCTAACCCTAACTGCCTGCAATGGAGGAGGTGATACCTAGTTGAATGATCCCCTTGAGTTGAGAATATTATAATTATTTTAACTCGATTCGGAATGAAAAGAATATTTCTCTGCACGCACATCCGGGCGCATTTTAGCAAAAGATTGTGTTTAAATTGGGAATACAACTCCTTTTTAAGTCTACTGAGGATGAAGAGTAGTTTAATATGGCACAGGGACTAAATGAAGAACCATGAAGGGCGAAAAGTGTTGTTGTTGCATTAGTAGTCTAAGCGTTTCCTTGAAAATCAACTTTCGAAATTTTGGTTTCTAATATTTGATCTAAAATCGATTCCTACCGAGAAAGAGGCCATTATTTCAGGAAGAAAATTCTGTTCTAGAATAAGTTTGTATTTGTATTTGTGTGTGTTTGCTTGTATTTGTGTGTGTGTTTGCTTGTATTTGTGTGTGTGTGTGTTTTCATGCACTGATGTCTGCTTATATTTGGAGGTTAGCAACCTACGGACCATGCCTTTTAAATAAATTCCATAACTAAATCAAATTTGACATCAGAAATGTAAAAAAAAAAAAAAACTTTTTTATCATATCGATTCTTTCCCTTTATACCTTGTAAATTATATTTTTGTTGATGTTCCTCAGCCACATTAATAATCTTCTTTCGAATTCCAAAAAGACTTGTCAGATTGAATGACATTTGAAAGCTTAACGCTAATAAATGTTGAATTCTACAAATTTACGTCTTTTGTCTTTTTTAAGCTGCGTTAACTTAGTCTACTCATAAAGAGAATGTTAACTCTACATTTAATAGCGGGAAACCTTCAAATGTCTCCCAATTTGCTACTTGTAACTCCGATTCCAAATACAGTCGATTGAACACACGGAATCATTCTCTCTATTTTATATTATTCATTTACAAATAACTGATTCTTGCCAACTTTTATCGAATATCGATATGATGTTAGAATATCGGTACGCCTGCCAATAAGAGTTTTAATTGACTGACTTAATCGCCAATAGAAAGGTTTGTCTTGCCAAACCTTTTAACAGAGGTTTTTGTATATAAGCACAGATGGCGCCTTTTTTTCATGGGCTGTTCTTAATTCAAGACACGGAAAAATACTGATAAAAACCCCCCAAAAAAACCCAAATAAAACTCAATGATAATAAATATCAATTGACTGATATGGTATGCCCATTAATATAGACAAACAGAAACGATTATACACACATGCATCCATATATAATTGCTAGAAGTGTTTTGCAAGGAGAATAAATCTAAAATTCCAACAAAACTAAAATATACCATCACCAACCTGATTGTGAGCCAAGAACTGTTTTATACGACTTGTAAGTTAACTAATAATCTTTTTTTTAAATCCGACATTTACTCTAAAAATATTTGACATCGAAGTATTTCAGATTAATGGGAAAAGATCTCATACAAAATATGTACGTAAGTTGATCTTTTGGCAATGTCAATTTCTAATGGTTGTAGTTAGGGGTTTTAGCAATATTTTGTAATTCGACTAATATGTCGGAAATATAGTAAAATTAAGGCTTCATTTCCGGAATCACCACATGTACTGCAGTTGTTGCAACAGCAGGTTTTTCTAAGAGATGTTTGATGACTGCCGAAGAGTTTCGTCTATTTTGTACGCATGTCTAAAAAAAAAAAATATCTTATGTTTAGTTATTTCATCAGATTTTGAAAATGAGTCAAACCTAGGGGTTTTCAACCATCATATATATATATATATATATATATATATATATATATATATATATATATATATATATATTGATTAATTGGTTGTGATTGCACATCTCGAAGTTTCATGCCACCGCTTGATCATCACGAGATATTTTTGTTAGGGTGGATTATTATTGATGCTAAATGTTTTTTTAATGAATTGTAGTTTGTTTAATTTTGGATATGAATTTAAGCACAGATTAACATTTACGATTTAAAATAAAATTGAAAATAACAATTATAAATTTTAATTTGAAAACGGTTGCTGTCAAGTTATTTTTCGTATGAAAAATCAATAGTAATAATTTTTAATATATTAATATTGAGTACTGTTTTTCTTACACTATAAGGTATATATATATATATATATATATATATATATATATATATAATATACCACATAACACCCTTGGAGCGGGTAGAATGGAGATCAACGTGTTTTAGTGGACTCAGCAATTTTCAATCTGCTTGTCTGAATCATCTTCAAGAAGCGAGAGCAAGATCTAAAAGGTCAGCCAATCTAACAGTGATCTCATCTCACAATCCTCACACTTGCTCCATATGTGGCCTCCTTTGTAAATCACTAGCGGGTCTTAAATGCCACTTAAGATTATCGCACAAAATTTCATAACTGAATCAATAAGCTGCCAGATCCTCATACGTTGAAACCGACGGGAGAGTCCATTATATATATATATACAAGGTCGGTCATGCTGCAAGGATGAGTGACGACAGAATGCCTAAAGTCCTCATGTATTTGACAGTTTGACAATGAACAGAGAAGTGTTGGACGGTCTTGGCTCAGGTATAAAGACAAGGTAAAGAGTAACCTCTCAGATGTGAATGTGCTTCATACTAACTTCGAGCGAGTTGCCCTGGATAAGTGAAGATATTTGTGCCAGAGTTGTATCGAAAATTTTTAAATCAGTCATACTGACCGTCTACGAGATGAAAATCAACGGCGAAAAGCGTCAGCAAATATTCCTGTTGCTATGTCTCGAGATCTTCGTTGTTGCAAAATATGTCGACTTGCAGGTCACTAGCGGCACTGAAGTTTCACATACGACACAAACAAAAAACGAATGAGGTTGTCGCATTGTCATACATCGAAATCGACGGGAGAATCCATATATATACATATATTGAAATTTGATATATTTATAAGGCCAGATTGCTCAGTAGAGAGTTTATAGATATAGATAGTGTGAATAAACACAGCATGGTGACTGTCAGTTTCACGGCTTAATGCTATCTTCAGGCTTTGCCTGAAGAATCCGGAGAAACGATCTCAGTGTACGGCACCGTTTGGAGGTTTCTGAAAACCATACCACAGTTTGACCAAAGTCTTGTGCGTAAAACTGGGCAGACGTAATGGTTGTGCTAAACCGCAGACGCAGTCCTCCTCAAATGGAGAAACAGAAACTCTTTAGTCTTGATTAGCAATTTATCTGGATGTTTCTCGAAAAAGATTTTAAAAAACACCCATGCTGCAGTAGCCTGGCCATTTGCGGTGATGTATTAGCCTCTAAAAACAAATTCACAATGAATGCGATTATTTAAAACCCAAAAAGAAAAGAAAAAGAAAGAGAATTAAGTCATGCGTGTTTGACGCAGGCTCAGTTAGAACATGATGACGAATACAGTGAAACTGTAGACTGTCCATTGCTGGACCATATAAAATATCAATAAAACAGAAATTCTTCTAATGATATTAAAAACAGAACGATATATGTCTAATGTAGTTTATATAATATAAATTAGATTGCAAGAAATGAAAGTTTAACAAACACAGGGTTATTCAAAAAGAATGAATCGATTTCATGATAACATTGCTTCATTTCATAAACATCGTCATGGAATGAGTCAGTGACCATTCGAAAAAGGAGTTTTCTAAGTTTTAAATGGCTACCACAGTGTCGCTGTAGTTGCGTCATATCTCCGGCAAAGTTCAGTTATTTGTTTAACCCCGGAATGGCGTGTCCTAAGCAAAAGGC
The DNA here is from genome assembly GCA_903632075.3 of Acanthosepion pharaonis. NCBI lineage: Eukaryota > Metazoa > Mollusca > Cephalopoda > Sepiida > Sepiidae > Acanthosepion > Acanthosepion pharaonis. The sequence goes on along the minus strand of CAHIKZ030004804.1, from coordinate 1,053,144 downwards.
GTTTTCGAGTTCGCGAAAACAAATACAGTTGTCACGGTGCAGCGTGCTTTTCGAAGGCAAATTGGACATTAATCTACCCTCTCCTAAGAACATTCGACGGTGGTTTAAACAGTTTCAAGAGAGTGGGTGTCTGTGTAAAGGAAAAAGTTCAGGACGACCACAAGTTTCGGAGGAACAAGTGGCGAGAATTCATTTTGCGTTTGATGGGAGTCCACGGAAGTCCACAAATCAAGCTATCCGTGAGCTTGGGATCCCTCAATCCATTATTGGGCGTGTGCTACGGTGACGTCTATATTTGGAACCTTACACACTACACCTCGTTCAGGCACTTACCAAGACCTTGCACCTTGTGCTTGATCTTCAACATCCCCAGACCTCACCGTGTGCGATTTTTTTTTCTGGTGGAGATCACGTAAAATATCGCGTTAATGTTCCACTGCTACCCACGAACCTTAAACATCGAATAACAACAGCGATCAACTCAGTAGATCGTGATATGCTGATACGCGTCTGGGAGGAATTCTCTTATCGCATTTATGTTGCCCGTGCTGCAGGTGGTGGCCACATTGAACACTTGTAAGACAGGAAATAAAAGTTGATTTTGTGTAGAATAATTGTGGCTTAGCTGGAGTTTTCTATTGCATCTCCTTATTAAAATATTGATTAATGAAATCGGTTCATTCTTTTTTACTAACCCTGTATTATAATTCACTGATATAGTTGGACAAATTTATTGGTTATTGTTGTTATCATGGCCGAATGGATAAAAACATGGTATAATGGGATCAAATAACCAAAGAGTTATGAGTTGTGACCCCTGGGTCTAGTAGCGCAAAACAAGTCCTCCACTCAGTAGTCCTGGGTACGACAATAAAGTACATCCCGGCAACAAGGCCTCTGATCAGGAGACTTGGGGGTTATGAAGAGAGTGGAACCCGGGGTGGAAGCATCTATTAGGCGCATCTATAGACAGAGAGTGAATCCACAAACAAACAAACAAACAAACAGAATGAAAGTATAAAAGTGCATTTTTATAGAGAAATATTAACAATGTATTTTTATATAAAAAATAACGTACAATATCTATTTATAGTAAAATTACCAACAATACATTTTATCTGTAGCTGAAGGCATACAACGGCATTAAATAAGCCATAAAGGTTGATATGCGGCTAAACAAAATCAACGAACCAACCAACCTATATTCAGGTTCAACCGAAGTGATATCACAAGCAGGATGAATTAACTATGAAAGAATAGTGATTGGTACACGATATCCCGAAGAATAAGAAAAATCTGCGGATTAAATAAAATGTTTCGGTTTAAAAAGTTAAAAACTTCACAGCCGCTTGAAGAAGTTCGGAAGGTAGAACGACCGAAACATTGTGATAGTAAAAACCGTGCTTCGAATATTAAAATGGTTCACAGCAATTTATATTCACGCTTTCTTCTGCTTTTTAATTGGTTAACAATAACATTCCAAACATGAAACCTGACTTCGAATCTCACCGGTGTCGGTCTGTCAAAGAGGGTGACTTTCTGACAATATCAGCCTGGGCGGGGGAGAGATGATCCCAGCGTGCGGTACAGTGGTAATACGTCAGAAAATTGTAACCAGGGTTGACGAAGCCTTGTGAGTTAAATTCGGTTGAAAAAATTATTCAGAAGCAGTCGATCGCTGTGCTGACACGAAGTTACAAGTCATCATGACCGAGAGGTTGAATGTACTGGCTTTATTCAAATTGGTAATCACATCAGATGATGCGCTCTCTCACGGTAACTGTGACTAACGTCCGCTCAGCATAATTACATTAGAAACCACATGTTGACTTTGTGTGTTTTGAACAAGCAAAACTGTGCCTGAGCAAGCGTCTACAAAAGGGATAAGCTCTCCATCTTACTAAAATGCATAGTCTCCTGAGAGAGAAGGATGCTTATTTATTATTAAAGTAATTTATAAAATTCAGTAAAAACAAAATTATAGAATAAACCGCCAAATGACTGTTCAGTTCGCGGTTTGAAACGGAATCGGGAAAATCTAGTGGCTGATTCACAAACTAATAGCATCCGATGCAAAAGTAACCGGGTCGTGAAAGTTGCTAGACAACAGAACATAGAATTAGATATAGAATGAGATATGAACAAAAGAACAGAACGCAGAATTAGATATAGAATGAGATATGTTTGTAACATTCGTTAGGTCAATAAATGCTCGATATCAATTCCGAAAAGTTCTCCTTGTAGTCGAGACTTTTAACGCCTTCAAATAATACTCGGACTAGTAATACTTGTTCAAATAGTAATCACCGAATAGTATAATGATCAGTATAGAGAAATAGTATAGTAAATAGAGTAGAGAATAGAGATCCGTATAATAATAGAGGATAGTGTAGAAGTAGTGATCCCTACTAGTGTAGTTAGTGGGGAACACTTAGACGTTACGCTTCTTCTCATTTATATATTCCCTTATGACCATGCGATATACTTAATTAAATAATACAATCACCCGTATTTGCTCACTGGCGATCTATGTTCAAACTCGAGTGTCGGTAGCGACATTTTACTCTTATACAGTTAGCCAGTTATGTGCCATGCGTTATACACGTGTAGGCGATCATGTATCTTTCGATACATGACTGACGAAGCAGATATTTTTCCCGCAGTAGGTTGCCATTTCTTTCTGCTGTAGACCAGTTACCATCCAAGGTTATAGAATATTCTGCTATTTACCCATAGCTGGGGAGAGAACAAGAGGATTCATACCTTTCTCAAGGGTATTAGCACGTAAGTGAATGTAATGAATTCAAGACGCTATCCACTATACAACAATATGTTAATACGTGAAATTAATATTTACTCAAGAAAAAAATATTTACGATAATATTATGTTAAAAATAACAAAGCCGAAGATGCTATGGAGATAAAAATGGTACAATCTGTAGAATAATTTAAACATTCCCCTACAATATACAAGAAAAGAATCTTTAAAAACTATAAAAATGAAGCTACTGGAAAAATAATAGAATATGTTAAAACCTCTCATCTTAGAAGTTAAGACAAGATAGGAAGGTCAAGAACATATCGGCTGAAATAATGCATTAAATCAAATGAAATAAAAATACGGCTCGTTGATTCAGAACTTGACACAAAGCTGAAGAACATATCGGCCGAATCGTTGTGATAAAATTACCGACATTGGATATGCGAGTTAGAATAATGGAAATATTTCATCTCAGAACTTTAAACTATAAACGCACACAGTAAAAAATGACGTATGTACAAAGTCATGCACCTTGGCATTAAAGTAGCCTTTTGCGTAGATAATTTCAACCATTATGCCTGGTGCTGTCTGCAGAGAATCAAAATGCAGCGATTGCAACATTTTCCCGCCGCGCAGATACAAGTGTCAATGCTGATTTACAGAGCGGAAGATTGACAGACTTTATGACCAAATCAGATCAAAGATGGCCGCTTTGTAAGCTTCCTTACAACTTTGGTCGACTTTTTTCGCTTGGTTATTGCCTGCTGCTGTCTTTTTGATCAGTTCCAAAGAACGTCACAAAGACATCGATGATTATTGCTTGAAAGGATCGATGTTATTCTGAAGCGAAACACATGAGCAGCGACTTCTGATTATTTGATTAGGTATTAAAATCATCATCGGCAACATTGTCAGAATTGGAAGAAGTTTCATAATCTTTCAACTTTGGACTTACACACCAAGAGGGTTTGTTTTGTAAGTTAAATAGTTGCGTTTTCATTATGGCGAGATAGATAGATAGATAGATAGATAGATAGATAGATAGATAGATAGATAGATATGAAAAGATTGGAGTAGTTTGATAGAGGCGAACATAGTCATTTATATGAGTACTTATGTGAGTATGTGTGTGTTACTTAAATGAGATAGATAGATAGATAGATAGATAGATAGATAGATAGATAGATAGATAGATAGATAGATAGATAGATAGATTACTTGGTGTTTCCAAGCGGTCATCAATCTAGGTAATGACCAGACATGACGTGCTTAACTTCGGTGATCTTACGAGAATCGGTGTTTCAACGTTACGTGACGGTAAGCTGATAGATAGATAGATAGATAGATAGATAGATAGATAGATAGATTTTTTACGTCTTATCAATCTTTTTCAGATTATTTAAAACCTGAAAATATTTTTAGATTGTAAGAATTTTTATGATAATAAGGATTTATTGATACAAGTCCTACTATTTAACCCATAGATGGAGAAGAGGTGGATTCATACTTTAAGTGAATATAACGAACCCAACTGGAATTGCAAGTTGTCTCTTTGATTTCCAATTCCCAGCCGTTATCTATTACACCACCAAAACATACAAGCTTACAGCACTTGGTATTCCTAAGCGGTTACTCATCTAGATTCTATTCAGGCTCGACGTTGCTTAACTTACTAAAACCTATGTGGTCGTAAGAAGAAAGAAAGAAAGAAAAGCTCTTAATATCAGACTCTATTCGGGTTTCGGAAATTTTCACATTTCAAAATGATAATACATATACTGTATATAAGATAGACAAATTGATTGTTCCGGACTGTCAACTTCTCTAAAATTAAATTATAAACATCAATACAGGTTAGTTTTTTCTGTGGTAAATGAAATGAAATGAAGTTAAACGATATTAGAAAAGTGTTTTTAGAGACTTTATACTCAAGTATTTCATTTAAATGATTATTATTAGGTTAGTATTAGATTAGTACTATGTAAAAGATTAGTATAACCGCCTTAACCGACTCGGTCAGCGTAAATGACGGTTCCGTATAGGTTGCAGGTTCGAATCCTGTCAAAGGACGAATATTTTCTATAAAAATTTCTCGGACAATCAGGCCGGTAAATGTTATTTAATACTGTTTATTATAAACAGAGCATTTACTTAAATACTTGTATCTATAAAAAGAATGTTAAACATAAAAATGTCTTTAATAAATTGTCGGACTTTGTCCAATTCTTAATGTATAATGTCTATTACATCATTCTCGTGAATGTAGATTTTGGAATAAAATTATTTTCTTAACGCCGATGTCACACGTCAAAATAAAATTATGACAAAATATATTTTTTGTTTTTCTTTCGTCTTTCAATGATAATGTTATTAAGCTTATCAGACGATATGAAAGGTATTTGCTTAAAATAAATAGACAATACTTGTCTATATTATTTAATGAAGCAAGCATTGATATATATATATATATATATATATATATATATATATATATATATATATATATATATATATATATATACTGAGAGTACGCTAATCTCAAAATTCTCAACAATGAACCTAAGACCATGACCATATACAATATTATAGAGGAAGAAAGATCTGCACGTAGTTTAATGATTTAAAATCCTACATACAACAACGGCTCGAATACACACACACACATAGACACACATATATATATATACAGGGTGCCATGGATAAATTACCGACAATTTATATATTTAATTGCGCGCATGCGCGTTGTTTGTTTTTGATTTTGTTGACTACACAGTATAATTGGGTCAGTTTGGCACCGTCTGTGAGAAAAAAAATAGCACCATGACTGAATTCACTCCGCCAGAAGTAGTACAGTATGCCAGGAACGGCATGTTGTACTGCTGG
>CAHIKZ030004804.1:1005000-1042500 GCA_903632075.3 Acanthosepion pharaonis | reverse complement strand
ATATATTAGGTAGGTCGATTTTGGAAATGTGAAAAAACAACTCTAGGAAAATTGCAAAATAACGTCAAAATTTACCACAAAAATATTTCTTTTCAAAACTTCGTATTTATTTGAGGAATCGAACTTAAAAGACAAAATAAATTGCGATTTTTATCATTAACGGTGTCACTGGAAACATGTGTAGGAAAAATTAAAACCGAATCTTAACGGAAAGAAAAGAAGAAAATACACTTAATAATGGATATTTTAAAGTTTAGTATCTATTCTCTCAATAAATTAAATGAAATTATAAAAAATAAAAAAATAAAACCCACTAAAATATTTAGTTTAAAATACCAATAACTACTTATGAACGCCGTCTTTTTTACTGGATATTACTTCGGTATTCACCGGTAGTAATTACCTCCTCTTGTAAGTTCGTTTTATTTTTGTTTACTGTTTACGCTTTTAACTAGCACTAATATCTATTGTATTTTTCATCAAAATATACTTAACTATTTAAAAAAATACAACTTTTATAATTATTGTAATTTGTTTATATTTTCAAAGTTGGTGTGTTTTATTAAAAAGGCTGTTTACGAGCTAATCTCGGTACTAACACTACTTTTATGTAAGTAAACACTACTTTTTTAATCTAATAATGTATTTCGAACTTTATTTTCAAATTCATTTTGAAAAATATCTTTGTGTAATTTCTGATAATGCATACATTTTCTCTTTCAGATATTGTAATAAAAATGGCAGGAAAAAGCATCCCAAAGGACCTTATAGTCAAATTCCTATCAAATTCTTATCAAATTCCACGGTATGTTGTTGAGTTGATCAGAGGTGATGCATCTTCCAATCTTGGAGCCAGCCTTGCCAATGCCTTTCTCTTGGATTTAAGGGCTATGAGCCTTCTTATCCCCAATATTAATATAATAGATATCTATATAGATAAATGTAAAATTGATATAGCAAAGGCTAAAGTGATAACAAATGCCCATCAACAGCATGATGAAAAGGTGGAAAATCTTTGTATTGGAGTTGATGGGAGAACTGACAAAGACACACTAATGAACAAGAAAATAGTGGAGGAAAAATGGAGAGAAAATTCTAAAAAAAAACAAGGGACCAGAACACCACTTGACTGTCACTAAGATGATTATCTGATACATAGGAAACATAGGGTTCTTCCTAATATTGGTGCACTATCAAGGCTATCCTTGTTAACAACACTAAATGCGAAAAATCAACCTAATATATATATATATATATATTTAATTAATTCATCGAGTCTGATAGAAACCTCAACAGAATGCAGAAAGAACTGAACGGCCGTTTTGTCCTATATTTGGGACTCATCAACAGTGCGCACCCACTACCGAGAATTGAAACCCTGACAGTTAGGTTGTCAAGCGAACACCATACCAACTGTTCCAAGTGGGCCTCGGTGACGAAGAGATTCCAAACCAGACTCAACTTAGCGCCGCTCGCTCACATATTCCGTGGCGGAACTCAACTGAGTTCTCTGTGACCATAGGACTGTGCCCCCTGGAGCTGGACCTGTGACTGGGCTGGTCTATTGAGGACCACCGCAGCCCACCCCACATGGGGAAGCCCCTAGAAAAGATGGGGCAAACATCGGACACGGCGACACATCTGGCCAGTTTACCGCGGCTGGCGGACATCCCTCTACTGCGGCCCCAACAATGCAAAAAGTTTAAAACAATAAAAATATCCTTACCCTTGGTGCTTGGAACATCCGCACCCTCCAAGACGTGGCGAACACTACCCGCACGAAAAGATGCACAGCCCTCGTCTGCAAGGAACTTGCCCGATTCAACATAGCTGTGGCGGCCCTCAGCGAGAGTAGGGCAACATCAGGGAAGCTGGAACAGGTTATACCATCTTCTGGAAGGGGAAGGCTCCCGAGGAGCCGCGCATACATGGCGTTGGCTTTGCGATCCGGTCCCAGTTCGTGCAGCAACACAATCTCGCTCCCACGGCCATCAGTGAGCGCTTAATGACTGCCCGCATTACCATCATGCGGAGCAGACACATCACCCTGATTGCAGTATACGCCTCAGCTCTAACCTCACCCGATGAAGACAAAGCCGCATTTTATACCCAGCTCGACCATACCATCCAGAGAGCGACCGCCAACGACAAGCTCATTGTACTGGGTGACTTTAATGTCCGAGTAGGCAGGGACCATCGCCTGTGGGAGGGAATAATTGGCCACCACGGTATCGGGAACTGTAACGCCAACGGTCAACTTCTACTGGGTCTCTGTGCGGAACATGAACTTGTGACCAACACTATTTTCAGACTCCCAAACCGACAGAAGACAACATGGGGGCACCCCCGGTCCAAACACTGGCCAGATCCAGAGACAGGGGAGACGTCCGTATCACCCGATCCATGCCAGGAGCGGACGACTGCTGGACGGATCATAGACTCCTGATCTCCAGACTATCCACGAGAATCCTTCGACCACCTAGAAGGACACCGGACAGTGTACCACACCGACGCTTTGACTGTAGCAATCTCCGCGTCCCACAGCTGCCACAGAATTTTAGAGAAACCTGCGAACGCCACCTTGCAGACCCAGTGGATGAGGCCTCTGCGGAGCACCACTGGACCACCCTCAGAGACGCCATAACCCGTGCAGCGGAGGAAACCATCGACTACTCAAACAAGAAAAGACGGGACTGGTTCGATGAGAGTTACGGGTCCATCTCGCCTCTCATTGAAGCTAAACGTCAGACACGTCTGACTATGGAGAACCAGCCTACAGCTACCAATAAACGTGCTCATAAACAAGCCGTAGCTAACTGCCAAAGAGGCACACAAGAAGCCCAGAACACCTGGTGGCAAAGAAAAGCAGCAGAAATTCCAAAGCTACGCTGAACAACGAGACCTGCGCAGCTTTTATGCGGCAACCAAGGAAATTTTTGGTCCCACACGCTCATCAGTGGACGGACTAAAGACGTGAACGCGGCTACAACCATCACCGACAGGTATTCTGGTGGAGGTCTCACTTCGAGAACAAGGCACCAGGTCAACACGCCAGACGATCTCCTGCGAATGACCCCGCAGCATCCTGTCCGTCACTGGATGGCACTACCACCCCCCATCCAGGACTTCAACAAAGCCCTTAAACGCATGAGACCCGGCAAAGCCCCAGGACCCGACAACATCCCACTGGAGCTCCTCGCCCACTTTGGCTACGAGATGAGGAACCGTCTCATGCTCCTTATATTGAAGATTTCGGAGACAAAGACCCTCCCCAGCGACTTCCGCGATGCAACAGTCGTGACAATATTCAAAAACGGAGACCGTGAGAACTGCAACAACTACCGGGGAATATCACTGCTAAGCATCGCCAGCAAGATCTTCGCACGCATTCTCCTAGACCGTCTCCTCGTCCTCGCCGAAGATGTCCTGCCAGAGTCCCAGTGTGGTTTTCGACCTTCCCGCGGAACCATCGACATGATCTTCTGCGCACGGCAAATACAAGAGAAGAGCCTCGAACAGCAACAGCCCGCAATGTTCATCTTTTGGGACCTAAAAAAGGCGTTCGATAAAGTACCCCGACCTGCTATGTGGGCAGTCCTTACAGGTTTGGCTGCCCACCCGACTCAGTCGCCCTGGTGCGCGCCCTGCATGACGGAATAGTGGGGAGAGTATGCCACCAGTACTCCCTCTCGGACCCATTCCCCATTACTGGTGGCCTGAAGCAGGGGTGTGTTCTGGCACCAACGTGTTTCTCTCTCTACACAGCAGAAATGCTAAATGAGATCCCACCAGACACACCCTCAATTGACCTCCGTTACCGCTTGGATGGAGGAGTTTTCAACCTCGCTCGACTTCGTGCCAGATCCAAGACCACCATGTGTTGGGTACGGGAGCTGCAGTACGCTGACGACAATGCCCACCCCAGGTCAGACTGCAGAGCACCCTCCAGTCACTAGCGGACGCATACAACACGGCCTATGAACGATTTGGGATTTAGGTCAACACAGAAAAGACCAAATTATTAGTTCAACCACCACCCGGACTGTCGCTCCCAAACACTAACACCACTGTCAATGGCCAACCGCTGGAGCAAGTAGATCAGTTCCCGTATCTGGGGAGCATTCTGACATCAACACCCACATGCAGAAAGGAGAATAGAATCAGGGCAGCCCACTCCGCCTTTGGCCGACTCAACTGCCGCATATTTAAAAACCACGCACTGACGATGGCCACGAAAATTATGGTCTTCCGGGCAGTAGTCTTCTCCACCCTTTTATACGCTTGCGAAACATGGACCCTATATAAAGGTAAAAATGCTAGAACGCTTCCGGCAACTGAAACTAAGGCAAATCCTTAACATCTCTTGGGAGAGCTACACCACCAACACAGAAGAGCTGGACAGAGCCTCAATGAGCAGTATCGAGGCCACTATCATCTACCACCGCCTCCTCTGGGGAGAACACGTCCACAGGATGGATCCTTCCAGGCTCCCCAAGAAAATCCTATATGGCGAACTGGCCATTGGGACCAGACCACGAGGAGCACCCAAAATGCGCCACAAGGACCAACTAAAGCCCACCCTGACACTTACCAACATCAGCTCATCCTCGTGGGAAGAAACTGCCAGGGACCGAACGACATGGAGGAGATCAATACGCGATGGCATCGCGGACATCGAGGAAAGGAGGAGGGAGAATGAAGAGGCAAGGCGACGAAGGAGAAGAGAGCGTTGTGAACGACCCCCGTCCTCCCCCTACCCTCCCTTGTGAGCACTGTCCGCGACTATTCCACCACCGACTGGGCCTCGCAAGTCATGTCAAACATAAACATCAACCGTGAAGATAGGACTTAAAGATTGACAGAACCCGATACTCGGATACGACTGGGGAGCCGACGACGATATATATATATATATATATATATATATATATATATATATATGCTTTTTTAAGATCTGAGGTTTGCTTTTTCTTTACATTGATATCTACATCAAAGTCAGAAGATATTATTCACCTTTTTCGACAAATATATTTCTTTAAAGTTTCTTTCATGACATAGCTCTTAGCTATTTCCTTCTGGGCTGCAGTTTTAAAAAGTCAATCGACGAATATTTTCATCAACTAATCCCAGAACCTCATACAAATCTCCTCGGACAATTTTTAAGCATTCCCCAGCCTGAAATTGAATTACCGTGTGCCATATTCACAATGACTCTATCCACAGTTTCAAATGTAAAATTTTCCTATGGCAACTACCATCGAATTAGTCTATGTTTAATTTCATTTGTAAGTGTCATGTATTCACCTGTTTTATTATGGCATTTGATATGTGGATATGAAAATAGATGTTTTGAATAACGCCTGACCAATCCGGATGTTAACACAACACACTTCACAGATACTAACGGTAGCAGTAAAATTCAGTTACAATAGGATTTCTATATTTTTTCACATAATTTTTACATACTGAATATTTCATTGGCAAGTGCATATTTCCAAAGAGGTCTACATTGATGAACGAATTTATAGTATTTCCAATAATTTAATCTATCTTTCCCTCTTGCTCTTTGTTTCATACGATCGATGCGTGGGTGGTGTAATATGATTGCGGGTCGGAAGGATAAATCGAAAAGTCGAGTTCCACTCGGTGTCGTTACTTTTAATTACGCGCCAAAAACCCTTGGGAAAGGCATGAATCCATCTCCTCCGCCCAGTTATTGTTGAACTTGTATCTGGAAAAATCATTGTTATTCTCAAAAAGAATTAAGCCGTAAAAACAAATCAATCAATCAATTTCTATATACACTTTCATCTCCACCTGACCGTCCTTTTGTAGCCACTTCTGTTGACTTCATTGATTCAGCAAATCAAATTATTAATTTTCCTTTTTATTTTTCTTTAATTAAATTTTCCTTTTTTTCTTTAATTAAATTGATGTGAGAAGAAGAATGTTGCCAAAGGCTTCGATTTTGATTCGTTAAAATCTTTAAAAATCCTAGAGAGAGAAATCGGCGTTAAAGAATAAACAGATTTCCATTGCCTGATAGGGAAAGTCTTCGAGAAGAAACAAAAGAAAACGTATAAGAAAAAATTCGACATTATTCTTAACAGTTAATGCCATCAATTATTACAATGAGGTTTTTTACTAACGTCCACCCAATAAATGGCCCAAGAGTTACCCAGGAAGATGGTCAGTGAAAGAGATTGTTTTATGGGCAGTAAAAATAAGAGATAAGAAGTGCTGTTTATAAGGACACGTGTGAAAAGATAACGGTTAACCCTAGAATTAAAGAGGTAAAAAATGTATTCTCCCGAGAGCCCGTTCCCAAAAATGGCGGTTTTGTGGAAGAAGATGTCCGAGTTGAACTTACTTCTTATTAATGAAATACGAAAAGGAATGGGGATGATTCTTCTGTGGTATGGCATGTGTTAGACGTGAAGGTTAGAATTGGTGGAATTAAGGAATGTAGCACTTCAGAACATTTGAAATGGAAATATAGATAGATTAGTGAGAAGCTTGCAACGTTTCGTCTTTGGGGAAAGGGTTTGTAGAGTGGGAAACAATTCATCACTCACAATGCCGCGTAAATACTTTTGAACTCCATCAAGACTGGAAAGTGATGCCTAAGCAACTCCACCCCTGATATGACAGCAGTACTTCATTTTATGGTCTGATCTTGTCCTTGTAACGGTAAGGCCTAACAGTAGGTGTCAGATACTTACTAGAGCGGTACAATGAACCGACCATTTTCCCAGCATCTTTAACGATGGATCGTATATATGAGTTTCACGAGGTCTGAGGAGAACTTGAGTCGCAACAGTCACATTTATTCTCTTTCTTTTATGAACCAAATCCTTTTAGAATGTACGCGATCATGGCTCTCCACAATTTCCTGGGGTTTTTTTGGGGGGGATGCTTAAGTAATTTTTACACTTTACTACCTCTTCATTTCTGTTCTGCTATCCATTTATACAAACTCGTCAAGTAGGTTATTCGCTGTTTCCTGTCCTGTGAGTGTTAAATTTTCTAGGCCTTATTTCCACATTATACATCGCAGAAATTTCATCTGTCGCTTTTTGATTGCAAGTAAATGTTTCCTTGTAGTCTTTACTTTCTTTCAGTCTCTCCCCGCTGCCCTCATATTCTGTTTGTTTTCATCTTCGCATTCGTCGTCGATCGAACCACATCTTCTCGCGTATAAATCTCTTCTTTATTTGCTAGGAGATACTGACTAGCATATCGCTTGGCGTGAAGGAGATTAAATTAATATTAGATAGATTTCAGAAATCTCTTATATTTTTGCTCACGACATTTTCCTGTCTTAATGTCTTTTATTAATATGCAATCAACATTGGTTTTTTTTTCTTGGACATAATAAAATTTATCGATATAGAGATTACAACCCTAAATTTCTGAGAAAGGATTACACGCTTTTTCTTCTACATTTTTTTGATAAATACCAGGGAACCTTTTTGGAAGACAATATCGGAAAGTAGGTTTCAAAATAAGTAATTGTTTTTCGTCAAATCTCAGAAATATTATTAGCATATTCTGATATTGACAATTCTCCTCCTATAGATATAGCAATCTTTAAACTTTATATAAATATGTATAACTGTTTGTTCATATCTATCAGCTTAGTATCTTACCATCCCTTTCTGTCAATACTACCGATCTATCTCAGGGCTTTGGTATTGCTCTGTCACGAAGAACTTCATGTGTGTATATTTGTGCGGGTGTGTGTTTGTCTCTCTGTTCTCGCAGCCATTGCTTAAATGCCACCAAAACTATATCTCTTCAACGAATATTACATTATTATTCTTGCACACACACACACACACGCGCACACTCACACGCACACATACACACGTACACATATACATATGCCGATCTAGAGCAGCAAATATACACACCCCACACATCCATGAACAAATGAATGCCTGTGTACACATATTTGGATCAAACAGACACGTGATAAAATAATATCTGGATATGAATTTTTGCAATAAATATAATGTCAATTCATTGTCCAATGCTGAATATAGAAATAATATTTTTTCCGGGCATTTTTCAAGAGAAAAGATAGATAAAAATTCAGACGAAAAGAACGAATAATTCATTATACATTGATCGAAACTCGAATGGACACAACTATGAACAGTAATTAATACAAAAACAGAATGTCTAATTATTACCTGAACGACGCTGAAAATAAGTGAATTCTCCTCAGCCGTCAGTGATTTTCATTATCAAGAAAATAGACTCACCTAAAAATGGAAAAAAAAACAAGTGTTAAAAATAGAAAGACGTAAGGAGACAGATGTGAAATATATGTCTAAAGACAAATGTAAAACATGTTTAATTTGATTTCGTCGTCTGGGAGTGTCTTTAGAACCTTTCCGACACGAAATGTGCGCAATTCTTAATATGGTCCTGTTGCATTGGTGTGTATACATGAAAAAAGAAGAATTCGGATATTTTTGTATCTGAGAATGTCACTTCCTGCTTGTCAAAGCTGAAATAAATATCAATGCATTGATTAAATGAAATATTATTATCTATAGTCATATTCTTTTCTTACAAACATCAATATATGTAACTGGAGATCAGGTAACAGCAAGTCTCTCCGTTACTCCAGCATTATTATTATTATTATTATTATTATTAATATTGTGTGAGGGAGCAGTACATTAACAAAATGATGCTGAGGTACAATATACCCATATAATATGATGTCTTACGCACGTACATGAATCATAGCCAGATGTAAGCAATATGATGGCAGGTTTATTATTATTATTATTATTATTATTATTTCCTTTGATTTCTGTTGTATACACATTACTTACGGGTCTAAACCAGAGACCAAAGGTCAGAAATAGTTTCATGACATATTCCTCTGAACTGTTTTTGTAAAAAATACAATAAAATCACACACTTTTTACACAGATAAAGCTTTCGTAATGTGTGAGCTGTAATTGTGAGGCAATTCTTTGTATTTCTTTAAGGCATGGGCTACTAGGGATCCCTTCAATGAGTCTGTCGGAACCTTTTCGAGTCAATCCAAGGCAACTGGAATTATTGATATCCTCGTGTGCCACAGTTTTGAGATTTCCACTTCAAAATGCTTGTATTTTGATAGTTTTTTGAAGATCTTCAAAGATACATTGCAATCTACACAGACTGCCATGTCAATAAGAAAGCACATTCTGTTTTTGTGGTCTTAGATCATGATGTCTGGGTGATTAGCCTATTATTATTATTATTATTATTATTATTATCTCTGCACGGCCTTTCGTTTTCAACTGGAGATCTTGCATTATGAGTGTTCTTCATTAATTCGTACGTACTTGAGACTTCTCGTAGAATATGTGCACTACCAATCAACGATGAGATACTAATCTTTATTACGATTTTCTTAATGCAGGTCTTTAAGTTCAGTGGTATAAATCCCAAATCCTCAAATGTTAACTGGGACAATGTCACTCATTCTGGCAAATTTAATCGGGAGATCAGTGTACTTTTTAAGCTTTCCAATTTCCTTGGCCTTGATATTATGGTCACCAGGAACAACCACATCAATGAGGAGAGATTTTTGTTTTGTTTTCTTTGTTTGCTTTTTCGACGACTGGTTTTGGTGGCTTTAAAGATGCGGTTTTTTTGGTTGCTGAAATCCCACAACATCTTAACATGGTCGTTTTTCATCACCTTCTGTTTTGTGGCGCTGCCATTTCTGTTCGACTTGAAGTTCATTTCTACTTACATAGGCACTACTGAATATAGGAGGCCACTTTATCATCAGGTTTATTATTATTATTGACTAGCAGCAAGCCAACAAAGTGATACGGAATACAAATATACGACACCCAGTGTAGCCATCATGACACCCAGTCTGATAAGAGTATACTAGGTACATGCATCACAACTAAATATATAGGATGTTAGGGAAAACCTTATAAAAGAAAAACATAAATTTTCAGTTGAGTAACTCAGTCCCGTCAGGCAGTTTCCGATTGAGTGTATTTTCAAGTATATATTAGATTGTTCTGAAAATAATGTCCGATTTTAGAATAAATATTTGTGTTCTAATATATTATTATAATAGTTGCACAAAAATATATTACGCATTCTTAATAATTAGAGTCTACATTTTGTTAATTGTATATCAGTCTCATTCAGAATTTAACTAAAAAGAATTATCTACTCCTCATCCTGAATATTAAAAAAGAAGAGATGTAAACACATCTCTTTTTTTATGTTCAAGATGAGGAATATATGATTCTTTATAATGTTTTTTTGCATAAGTTCAAGCTTGGTCATAAGGCTTTTCAAACTACTGCCAAAATTAACAGAGCATGGAATGAAATATCAACTTGTGACCGGACAGTACGGCGCTGGTTTCTGAAGTTCCGCGCGTCTTGAAGATTGAGGTGTTAGAGGGCATCCATCTGCAAGTGACAATCTTGAAACACTGGTTGAACAAAATCTACGTCAAAATGTCAGAGAAATGTCTCAGATAATGTCTGTCAGCATTTTACCAATATCGGACCAAGAAACTTGTCAAGGAGAAGAAACATGATAAATGGGTTCCACATGAATTCAATGAAAGTTAAAGAGTTTGACGTTTTGATGTGTGTTCGATGCTAAATCTAAATTCGAATGATCCTATTCTTGATCAAATTGTGACTTGTAATGAAAAGCAAATCCTTTATGACAATCGTAAAAGATCAGCTTAATGGACTGATCAAAACGAAGCATGCAAGCATTTTCCAAAACCGATATTGCATCAACAGAAGATTATGCTGACAATCTGGTAATCCGCCAATGTTATTATCCATTACATTTCTCTAGAATCTAATCAGAACATCACTGTAACTAGACGAAATGCACATACAGTTAAGCAAAATGCGACCGGCACTAGTTAATCGACGAGGTTTAATTCTGTTTCATGACAATGATTGGTCACGTGCTGCAGGTAACACTGCAGAAGCTCACCGACTTGGAAGACTTTGCCACACACACCATATTCCACTGATCTCTCGCCCACTGACTTCTGATTTTTAAAGCATCGTAACAACTTTTAAACCAAAAGACATTCCGTCGCGAAGAAAATGCAGAAACTGTATTCAAAAATGTCTTGGCGTTCAAACCTTCAGAGATTTATCGTAAAGGCATAAATTAACTTGCAACTTAATGACAGAAAAGTATAGATGTTCATGATTCTTATTCTTACTGATTTAAACACTGTTTAAATATATTAATTCGGTAATAAAAATCTATTTAAAATCTGACATTATTTTCCGAACTACCTAATAGGTGTGATTACCAAATTGCCTTGGCCGACCCATCTTTTAGACTTTTAAAAAACCCTCGACATATGGCTATGATGCTCACACACTACTTCTGTTCATGATCAGAGACGTACAGTGCGTCATCCCTTATCAGATATACCCAGATGGTCAGGGTCAGACAATAGACAAACAAATCTGTTGTACTGAACGGAATGTTTACTGTATCCAACCTTTTTCACCATCACAAATCATGTAAATATTACTCTCTTCTAACAATTACGATAAGAAACTATTATTACTATTAGTAGCAGTAATAGTAATAGTAGTAGTAGTAGTAATCGTCCAAGAACTTGATGATCAATAATATAAACGAAACCCAATGAATAGACAAGTTAAGACGGCAAGCAATAAAGAATGTGTCCTCCTATTTTATGATTTAAAGAAAAGGTCATCCTACGTCATTGTATGTGCCCAGATTCACATCTCCAGCGCGCGATAAGCTGAGATTATATTTTCATTTCTTCGCCAGTAAGGATGAGCAAAGGCTACTTTAAAACAAAATAACGCTGGATTTGCTACTAATGTTAGTTAACGTACGCTTTTTTTTTATAAATGAATGCATATACTTATAATACAACCTCCTCATTTTATTAAGAGTAATTTGAATTTCAGGTAGTGTGTCTCCGTCTTAGGATGAATTCATCATTTATTTATTTATTTTGATTTCAACATTTTAAGAATTGAAAAGTTACAAAGGCAAAAGTTATTTTCTAATTTCTTAATTTGGGGAAACAGCAATACATGCCTTTAAACAACTACACCCTTCTATCTAAGTATTGAATATAGTGAATTTCTCAATTTCAAGTTCTATCTTTACTGGCCATTAATAAATCCTGCCGACCTGTTCAAAAACTATTGCAAACCCACATGCGGCAATTCAATTTCAAACGAAGTGTCTATTTTATATTTAAGAACATCGATTCTAATGATCATATGCTAACCTAGTAAACCAATTTCTTTAGAAAATCTGATCTGTATTGCCTTAAAATATTATTTCATTAGCCGAAACGATTTGCTGCTATGTTTCGAGTCGAATACCTTAATCACTAACAGAGGTACTGAACAGAATGTAGCATCTAAACGGAAACGGGTTGGTCAAGCTAAGAAAAGGACCCCTGGGAGGAGGAATAGACGCTGAAACTACGCGTATATCCCATCTTATATCCTGGCGAGAACAACCATACAATTGACTAATATTTGTTATCAAAGTTATTACAGGAAAGATAACTTGAAATGTTTACTGTATAATGTTCGATCTTTATGATTAATATTCCCAACCGAATTAAGTGCATTGACAAGGTAGACTATATTAGAAATAAATAATTCTGGACTAAAAGAAATTATTTCAGCATTTGTTTAATTACTAACTCTTATTGTTATAACTGCGATATTTAATAGATAGATAGATAGATAGATAGATAGATAGATAGATAGATAGATAGATTTACTAAGGCGAAATGTTAATATTTAACAATCTTCAGTGCTTTAATCGCTAGATAATCAACGGTAAATTTCTCCCAGGTTCTTACAACATTTCCCCTTTCTTGTCAGAACTTAATAATAAAAATAATAAAAACATAAAGATAAAAGATAAAGAAACTAAATAAAATCTTCTAGACTATGTAACCAAACAGATTTTAAAAAGAAAAAAACTAAAATTTCAGCGTCTCCGCCCTTTCATGCGCATGTGTAAGGTCAACTTAAACTTCAGTTCGATGAAGTCCTAAGATTGTTTTATCGACTTTGTCATAGATTTTCCTAAAATTGATATGCTATATAAAAATATTATATATCGTTTTCACATAGATAAGCATATAATTATTTTTTGTTTATACAAAATAATTTATGCTTTCAGCAATCATTAGCCACACTTGTAAATTTTAGTTGCTGATTTGATGTTGTCTTCTAAAAATTGCACATTCAATTAAAACGAGAAGGAAACGAACTTCAGTGACTCAGGAGAGATGAAGTGAATCATATTTGGTAATTGACTCTGAAAGGCTTTTTCTATTTACATCAACACAATATCGGATATAGTGAGTCAGTACTCTTGCGTGATGTCAATTATAAATTTCACTTTCACATATTCACGAGTATTTCTGTCATGATCATCACTCGAAATTATCATCAAAATTATTATTACCATCGTCATCAATAATAATTTAATGAAATGTGTGTGTGCAGATTAAAAGATAAGACGAGAACTAAATGCGTCATATCATTTTGTTCACTCCAATGCTTCTTCAGTTGTTCTCGGTCATTGTGGGTGTGTCTCGCTATCCCCCGGGTCCGATACGTGGACCATACACCCTACGTCTGGAATGCGTGAGAGAATCCCCGAAATCGTCTTTGGTGTAGTTGTCTACATATTTTTCTGTCCAACATTCTCCTTCTCACGGTTGCAATTCCGGGTGTAGGTATGAGTTCAAGTACTTCCGTATATAGTTGGCCAGTATTAAACCTAGATCGACCTTCCTTTGACTGTCGTGTGTGAAATTCAAGGGCAACATCTATTCCGCCATAATACCACAATGACTTCACAATTAAAATTTTTTAAAATATTAATGTTGAAATTGTTGTTGCTACCGTATTGAAGCTTAATATGAATGCCTACTCTAGGTGGTTAGTAATCTGAGGCTAATGGTTTTTATCTTCATTATATAATCCACGAACATTATGTTATATTGGATACTGTTAGGTTAGATGTCATAGGTACCAACACTATCACAAACAAAGAACTGTACCAAATAACAGAAAACACATCACTTGAGGACTTCCAACAGCGGCAACAACTAAAAGGTAACTCGAACAGAAAATAATGATATAATCAAGATATTGACGTTCGACCCTATTTCAAAGCAAAGCTTACGAAAGAAGCCGCCATTAATAATGGAAAAATCTGTAACTGGATTTGAGAAAACTATTTTCCTGGAAAATTGTTTTAAGATAATTTTTTTATAATTTTCAACTGAAAGTGGCACTGGCTGCTCAGTCAGAGAATGCTGAATGTTTCCTTATAAGGAAACGGCTAATATTTCCATTACCATTACTATCTTTGGCACAGTGTAAGGGAAATCTTAGAACTTTATTAAAAGTTTATTCTGCTTTTTTATTGCTTGCAGAGTCAACTACAATTTTTTAAAAAAATGATAGAACTTTAACATACATTTTCCTGTGTGCAATCGTAGGCAGACTCGTAATCCCCGCTCCGAGTTGAACTACGTATACACTTCTATCTCTCAGGCAATGCCTATGGAATCTCAATTTCATCTCCTGCTTCTTCTTCATTCACACAATCTATTAATATCTATGTTTGGCCGTCTGATTGCAAAGTATATACACAGATTCTTTCAACCTTCTTTATTCTCTCATATACAGTAAATCATATCTTAATTTGGCACAGTGTAAGGGAAATCTTAGAACTTTATTAAAAGTTTATTCTGCTTTTTTTATTGCTTGCGGAGTCAACTACAATTTTTAAAAATATGATCGACCTTTAACATACATTTTCCAGTGTGCAATCGTAGGCAGACTCTTTTGGGAGCTGCTAATCCTTATCTCTAATTATAAATGCTCTGACGCGAGTGATTTTAGTGGCCCGTTAGTGTAGAGTACTTTTTTGCTTGAAGCTCTAAGCTCTTCTACTGTAGTACTATTGTTTCCTATGGCATTGAGCACTTTTTTGCCACACCGACAAGCCTTTTCGGGTGGAACATATTTTTCTCCATATCCTAGTTTGGTAGATTTACCATTTTGGACTCGCTTGGTGGTTTAAGAGTTCTTATTTTACGATCTACAGCAAACACACATTTACATACACTCTCTCGCGCGCAAACACACTCTCTTTCATATATACTCTGTCTATTTTCTCTCTGTTCCTATCTCTCTCTCTCTCTCTATCTATCTATTTATTTATCTATCTATCTCTATTTCAAAAACAAGTTTTAAAACAATTCCCCATTTTTCAGAGTATCGTCAACACACTATTATTTTTAAAACATTCCGAACGACAAGATATTTGCTTTTTCTATTAATATATGGTGGTAATACATGACCTCTTTTCATTCTCACAATGCTGTATGCGTTTGACTCGGACTAATATCCTCGTCTCTACTGTTTTGTTTGGCGTTTTGTTTCTTTTGTCCTTCGCGACGTTTTCGACCGTCTCTACTACAGCCCCCTTCGAGTATCTATTGTCTTCTGCATCCGCTTCTTACATCTGTGTGTTCTCATCTTAACCCCGTAATCCCCGCTCCGAGTTGAACTACGCATCTATCTCTCGGGCAATGCTTATGGAATCTCAAGTTCATCGCCTGCTTCTTCTTCATTCACACAATCTATTAATATCTATGTTTGGTCGTCTGAATGCAAAGTATATACACGGATTCTTTCAACCTTCTTTATTCTCTCATATAAAGTAAATCATATCTCAATTTAAAGTATTCTCTACATATTACAGATTTTCAATGAAGTCTTATTTTGAAAAAAGGTGGCTAGTCTTGCTCTGTTACTGCCTGTCATAACTTCATGAAATATTATACATTCAATTCTTGGTTATATTTTCTACCATTAAGATTTTAACATGCAAACGAGTACAGGACATTTGAATGCTGACCTTATGTTGTAGGGACCACATATTCTCCGGATATTCTCCATCACAAACTTAATGTATGACAGACTAACATTTCAGATTTTACATGACAAAATTAAGCTTATCAATAAGAAGATAGGCTTTATCAAATTTACATATCTAAATGCTGGAGTCCTGAGTTTCCTGAGAAAATTTTTACTTTATATTAGAATAAACATATTTTTAAATCAGAAAATTAGACGTAAGTTTACTCCTGGATTAAAAACACAAAAAAAAACAAAAAAAAAAAAACCCCCCCCAAAAAAAACCATGTAAACGTCCAACAAATGCTGTGGTGACTGCGACCTTCAATCCCAATGTCAGTATCTATTATTACCAGTTCTGTTATGCATATGTGTTTCTTTTTAGTTTCAAACTTCAGTGATTTATGTTCCATATATGTCTCAGGTAGTTTATCGTGAAATGGAACTACCCAGGAAATCCTGGACATCTGTCTATATTTCTGAGATATACACTATTTACATTATTCGGACTATTGTCCTCATCTTTGTCACCATATTTATTGTCCTCATCTTTGTCACCATATTTATTGTTCTCAAGGACACATGGCAAAGTGGATTAAGGCGTTAATTATATCCAGTGACAGGACCCAAAGAGTGTGAGTTCAATACCTGGTTAAGGCGGTGGAGAACTTGAAGAGGGGGATTAACAGGAGATAACTGATAACTGACATCCATTAAACATGGCACGTGGAATTAGAACAGTCTACCCCAGTGAGCGAAATAAAGGGTTCAGTTCGACATTCCAACCAGAACGTCGTTGTAATATATATGGCGACAAAGATGAGGACAATAGTCCGAATAATGTAAATAGTGTAAATCCTGGACATTATAGAAGTATATACATCTCCCTCGCAAAGACACATATGACTCGGTTTAATATGGGGTCCTACATATATTTGCATGCAGATAAGTCAAAAAATTGCTCTGTTCAACTATTCCCATACATAGGGATCAGAAGTGGGGGAAACTTTATATCTACTCTACACGGATATCTAGACATCTAGCCACTAAGATAACCTTTATAGTAATAAGAAATAATACCAGGTTTCAAAATCTATTAATTGTTCATATATATATATATATATATATATATATATATATATCATTCAATGGCAATTATCAGGCGGAATTACGGAAACAAACTATTGTTTAACATCTAATCGAGGGGAGGTAGGTAACTCCTAACTAGGATGTGTGTCTTTAATCAAATATTTTTCTTATGCCGGCACGCGACCATAAGTTTGTTTCTCTTATTCAAGAGTTGAGCTACACACGCACACTTATGCATATATACATATGTGTGTGTGTACACTTTATTTTATGTATATATTTGGACTGTATTCCCAGAACTCAGAAACTATCAGAGCTATGAAATAACTGTCAAAACTGAAATTGATATTCCATTTCATATATACTGTGATAACCTTTGACCCACCCCCACCCAACAAAATTTCCTTAGCAACGTCTATGTCAATATTTCCCAATAATAGCAAACTCTTGCTAGTCAGAGAATTTGGGACAACTAACAAGGACCAATTTCCCTTTGGAAAAAAAAGAAGGGTTTTTTGGTCAGAAGGGAAACAGAATTGATAGGAAAAGAAATCGCAATGATTTTCTAAAGATTTGTCATTTAATATGGAATCATAAATTTATGATTGTGCTATTTTTCTTGGCTTCTCGCAAAGTAATAACCGCTTTAATGCGTCCAGTCTTCCGGCTGGCATAAGACAGACGCGGCGAAGTGGGGAAGAGAATATGTTATCAATATATCGATAGTTTTATATGTTAATATATGTGCATGTACGTCGGCTCCTTGAAATGTTTGTTTATGAAAGGAGAACAACACACCAGAGAGCAATATTAAATCTCCATCACTATAGAACCTTTCACCATGCACGAATAAATACACACATATAAACACCAAAATCAGACAGACAGACAGACAGACAGACAGATAGATAGATAGATAGATAGATAGATAGATAGATAGCCACAGATGTCGATAGGAAGGTTAAGAATATCAATTTAAGGGGCGTATCGAATAAAATCACGAAATAAATCCCAATCAGTACGCGGGTAATAGAAAGAAGTACTGCGAAAACGGGATTCCTTTCACACAAAAGAAATATCAACAGATACTACAGTGCGATCAGAACTGCCAACAGTACAGGGTTGTGATGCTCTACAGGAGCTAGGAGAGGAGGTAAGGAACAAAACAAGTAAAGAAGAATGTTGATTAGAATTATTAGTGAAACTAGTAAGGAAATTGAGCAACCGAAAAATTGAAGTTTGAATACATTACATTAGTAACATTAGAATGTAACCAGGGTTACATTTGCTCTGGCCTTTGCTTTGAGCGAAAATACAGGTTACAACATCAAAAATAAATTTATACATACACACGCATAGAAGAATACGCATACAATCGCATAAGCATGTATATATATATATATATATATATATATATATATATTTTACACTGGACATCGGAATAAACAGTTTGTCGTCAAAAGTAGCAATTATTATGGCTATTATTATCATAATTTCTGTTTTATTTATAATTAACAGAAACCAATCAATAAATAAGGAAAGGATAAAAGTATAAAATTATTATCAAATATATATGAGAAAATTTTTATTATTATTGTTTGTTAAAAATGTTTGAAAGATAAAAAATCGAGAAAGTAATTGACTACACTGAATCAATAGCAAAAAAGTAAGTAAAACTAAATAACTTTACGACTTCAAACGCTTTTGCCACAAATTTGAAAATACGTCCTCGTCCATAAAAAATGTTACAATAAAATATAAATTGGTATAAATTATTCATGACAATTAATAAGTATTTTAGTCAATACAATGTACTAAGTGCTCCTAATAATATAATAATTCTTAGTGATAATATATTAGATATTCGTTATAAAAAAATTTGTTATATAACTTATTTAAAAAGCAAACAATCAATGTTTAAAAAAAATATGTTTTCATGAATAAAGATAATAAATTAATAAGAATATAATAAAAAATATAATAAACAAAGAAAAATAGAAGAATAAATAAAATTAATAATAAATAATCATTATTTTCAATTAATATTCTCTAGCAATAAGAACCTGTAGCAGACTCTACGGAATCTATTAAAGAGCCCGATGGACCTCAACACTACATCTAGAACGTATAAGTCCTCCTATAACTAGTAGTTTTGTTTCTTCCTTAAAATAAGAATATCTCTTAAATGATGAAAAATATTGTATCTTTTTGATATCAATAGAAATAACTTTTGGGTAAATCTAGTAGCGTTAATTAATGAATATTTTTCAATCAATCTTTACGTTAAAATTCTTTAGTGCAATACAATGTTTCAAGTGCAATATCTTCTTCAGAAGTAGATTCTTCTAGACCCCAGCGACATGTACACGTGATTATAATACTGAATAGGTATGCACCATTTTAATCTATACAGTTCCTAATTGTCTTGGAATTACTCTGGCGCCCTTAGAAATAAAAGAATCGCGATAGATTAGCAAGAACTTTGCGAAATTTTATAAATACCTAAACAATCAGAAATCACATCAATAGTAGGTACGTATATAAAAATCAAGTAATTCGTTGCTTAGTAACGTTATCTTTTCAGCTTTCCTTATTCATATGTGTTGAAATCGTGCTTACATTCACGAGCGCCTCATGGAATAGATAATGTATGGATGACTAAAAATGACAAAATCCTGATATTTGCCACAATGACAAAGCTATATCCCCAGCATTAAAACACCACCATATGACGGGCAACACTATTTTCATTATAGTTCTTCGTTTCGACACATTCGATCTTCAGAATCAATAATTTTTACAAGGCGGTGCTGAAAAATTTTCGGCTTTAAAATTACTGAATCAAATCTCAGCTGGAATCATTCGCATTATTATTATTATTATTATTATTATTATTATTATTATTATTATTATTGTTGTTGTTGTCGTTCTTCTTCTTCTTCTTCTTCTTCTTCTTCTTCTTCTTCTTCTTCTTCTTACCACTTAAGGACGTTGGCGATCAGGCATAAGCAGTCAGCCCGGTACTAAAAGATATTTTTCTTTATCAGTTCGTCAACGACAGTTAACCCAGCTTATTTTTAAGTCAGACAATTTGGAGACTGCAATTAAGTATAAATCCAATTTAAAAAGGAAGAAAAATAAAAGAAACTTCAAATCGTTAAAGAATAAACAAAATAAAATGAGAAACTTCGGAATAAGTTTAGAAATTCGAATGAATTAAAATTTTACAGAATAAAACTGTATTACTTTTCTTTCTGTTTTTTTTTTCCGTTGGAAAAAATAGATTGAGAAAAGAAATGACTGAAAACCACATTAGAAGTTCGATGAAATCCCGATGGAATTCATCGATTATTTAGCACCATTGTTTACATCCATAGAAAAAACTTGTAATTCTCTTAAAAACCAATCGATTTTGATTCTTTCTTTGCATATGTCGGTGGGTGGTGGTGTATGAGAGGTTGGCGGATTTGTCTTGATGCCTGGGAATATAGAATATCATTTTGTGAACAAATCTGGTAACTTGATAAACGATACAAACGTACATTTGTAAAATCTTTAGAGTACACTGATGAAATTATTTCAGAGTACACTGATAACATAATTTTAAAGTACTCTAATGACATTATTTTACTATTGTATTGTTGATAATTAACAAAACGAATATACAGTAATTATTATTCACATAATTGATTCTAACGCTTCCCGCTAAAAGACGTGGCTGACTAAAAGTGGCGAGATACACATAGGGTTAAAGTCGGTTACTCTAAAGGTTGCGATATTTAATCTTACCACCTCATTAACTGAAAAGAATCAATTCAAAGATTTTCGTCAAAACCCAACGACTGCAACTCAAAGACATTAACTACATTAAAAAGATAAAGCAAGAAAAGAAAAAAATTAACATTTATTTAAACTATAAACACGAAATATTTTCCCAACAAAAGCAAGGCTTTCAAGCAAAACAATTACAGAAGATAAAATATCAAAAAATCATGCATTTCGCAAAATTCTTTTTCGCAGTGATGCACAGATGATTTAAAGTGCGAATATTTGAATGCATTCCAATAAACTTCATTTGGTTGAACGTCAAATATATGTTGTTCATAGCACAAACAAATTATAACAAAATTCGAAAATATATAAAATAATGCAAATGACAAATGGAAAATATTTTTGATTTATTATTAGATTAATTTTTTACGAAATTTGCATCTAAAATATATGTGTATAGAATGCAGATATATTAAGTCATTCAATAAATTCTTAGTGGGCGCCATGTCTTCTAATGACAAGAAAATGTAAAGCCATGTCTCCTGATGACTATAAGAAAATGAAAGGTTTTGATTTTATGGTTTAATATGCGCTTCTAAAAATGTACCAAAACTGTAGGTTAATACATATATATATATATATATATATATATATATATATATATATTTCGGGGGTATATTTTTCCATCAATTTACTAATGTATATTTAAATGCATGTGTGCGCATTTATAAATTCTTTGAATTATACCATCATATTTTTTCTAAAGGTGTGTATATATACTGTTTAATAAATATTTATATGGCTTATTCGATGTATGTAGATAGTACTACACACGCGCACATATACGAACTATGTCACGCGCGCGCGCGCGCGTGTGTGTGTGTGTGTGTGTGTGTGTGTCCATTTGTAAATGCGTTTGTGCATTCAGGTGTTCGTGGTGAGATTTAAACCTGGATCCCATAGCCGGAAAATGAATTCGTGCCATACGAACATTTAATAGATAGCACTTTTCTTAGTATATGGGATGTTCCTTGTAGGGCAATATTCTGGGCAACCTGTATGTCGATGTTGGGACACTGTTACTAAAATTTTCCATTCCTTTTTAACGAGGCCCAGAACTCCGATTACTATTGGTAGAGTCTCAGACTTCATTCCCCACATCCTGTTAGTCTCGATCTCCAAGTCCTTGTATTTGGATAATTTTCATGGAGGTCTTTCTCTAAGATGGTACTGCTATGTCAATAAGCATATACTTCCTGAATTTATTGTCTTTTATGATAATATCAGGTCTGTTGGCTTTTATTTCTCTGTCAGTTTGAATTGGTATGTCCCAGAGGATAGTTACATCGTTATTTTGGTTAAGTGTATCTGGTTGGTGGTTATACCATCTCTCAGTGGTTTCGATTTTGTGCTTCTTGCATATTATTATTATTATTATTATTATTATTTTCTTGGCTTTCTGTTGTATACACATTACCTTCCTAAGGTCAGAAATGACTTCATAACATTTTCCAATGATCATTTTAAAGAAAAAACAATCGTAAGATCACACACATTTTACATAGATAAAGCTCTCCGTAATGTGTGAGCTGATTTTTTGTATTTTTTTTAAGGCATAGGCTACCAGGAATCCCTTCAGTCTGTCGGAACGTTTTCCAATCAAGCCGATGGCTTCAACGACAACTGGAATGTACCACATTTTTGAGATTTCCACTACAAGATACTTGTATTTTGATAGTTTTTCAGTGTTTATTATTATTATTATTATTCATATTATTACAAGGGCAACAAAGTTAAGAAAAGACACGAATAATTATTATTATTATTCGTGTCTTTTTACAGCGTCTCATTTCTTGATTTTGTTACCCTTGTCACAGATGCTAGAGAGGCCGAAGCGTTTTTATAAAAATAATAAAGACGCAGAAACTGGTGTAAAAAAAATCAATGTAAAACTTTTTATAGAATCCTTTCTACGGCAATTTTTCGTCGGCCGGAGAAACTATTTTAGTTTATGATGCATTTCAGAATCAATGAATCAGTGTCTTCATCTGTTTCTAGCATTCAATGTTATCAGACTTCAATTCTTTGGAAATTCACCCACACCCTGCAGAAATGGCTGCAGGTAGCCAAAGCTCACATCGAAATACGATTCATCACTTTTTTATTTCTTTCGTCCATCTTCACTCGTTATATTTTGTTCTACAGATATTAAGTTCTGAAAATAAATCATTGGGTTTCAATTTATGAAAGACAGGAATATAATCAAAGGAATCATTAAAATAGGAAGAATATAGAACTTTGGGCTGTAGAGAGGCGGAGTATGTAAACAGTAAGTAAATAATTCAAACAAAAATAGATATTTTTAAACTTAGCATGGCACAGGGTCTCAGTCATAGAGCACCGATTCAGAATCGAACTCCACTAGTGTATGATTTAATAGACTATTTCTACAAGATAGATAGATAGATAGATAGATAGATGACTGGCTGCGATTCAATATCAAGTAATGCTATCGCTTGATTAATCTTCAAAGTGTAGATGTGACATTTTAGTTCCGCTAAGATCTTACATTCTCTTGCGCGGATGTGGCAACGTCGAACTTCATTTGCAATATTTGTTGTACTCTCATAAAACTTGTGTTTATATCTTTGTTCAATTCTTCATGCTCAAAACAATTCCGTTCAAATATTGTTTTACCTTCTGTACTGCTTTCCTACAGAAGGAACGATTTTGCCAGTCCTTTTTGCATGAGGGTAGCCTTCTTCAGTATGTTCTTGATGCAATCATTACATCTCAACTTCGGCTGATGTGGTCTTTTTCCTTTGGCCAACTCACCGTATAGAAACTGCTTAGGAATCCCTGGTAGCCCGCTGTCGGAGCGCCGGCGTATTCGTCACAGCAATGTTACCACTGGCGAACCGCTAGAGGCTCACCGATATCTGCCATTAAAGGACCGCTTGTGTTGTCATCGGCAACCAGCCAGCTTGCGTTTACGGAAGTACAAATTATCCTACGTTCAATTTCATTATATTATGTACTAAATTTGTTATAACTGATCTATACTTGAAATTTAGAATTTATTAATTCAACATTCCGAATTTTTATGATGAATTAAGGGGATGTGCGTTCACTGCTTTTATTCTGATTCCAGTGCATAGTTTCTGTTTTGTGAAGGTCTATCTGAAGTCTGAATAAAGTGAAAATGTACATAGTTTTACCATGTTCATACATATATATGCACGTAAAAGTGTGTGTGTGTGTGCGTGCGTGTGTGTGCGTGTGTGTGTGTGTGGCTGGAGGTGATTGCACGTGAGCAAAAATATTTTTCAGATCCGGTTTACATTGCCACCCCTGCAAGTGATAAGAGAGAAACAGATGCGAAAGAATTCATAAAAGATATTTAAGCAAAGGTATGATAAACAGGTGGTTGGTTGGTTGGTTGGTTGGTAGATGAGCTGGAAATGCGGTGGCTGAGGTGGTGGTGGTGGTGGTGGTGGTGAGAGATCGATGAGAAATCATAAAGTAGGAAACACATTCATAAGGAAAAGCGCGAGAGATAATGAAACAATCTTTTTTTTTTATCGATGCAGAATTAAAATCGCAACGAATGTGTTTTGTATCGCCATTCACCAGACTGTTTATGAAATATGCTTTATCAAACGGTACGAAGATCATATTGCGCCAATCTCCCAAAAGTCAATCTGCCAATCTGTCTTCTTTAGCAATCGGCACATACGGTTCAGGATTGGGTTTCATTCAAGATACGATATAATCAGCTGCAGGGGGACCCATCCCTAATCACAGTATTCTTATAGACAGCAAATTCTCCAGTGCACAAAAATGAAAGAGAGTGAAATCCCCCCTGACGCTTGAGGTAATAGGGAATACTTCAGATCATTCTTGAATTGTGAAACTGACAGTCACCATATTAGTTGATTTTTATTTCTACACTGAATATATAGATGTTTATGTGTGTGTGTGCGTGCATCTCTGTGTGTACATTCATTTTTTTTATTTTTTTATCATTTCACCTTGAATAAGGCGTGATGTTACTAGTACGCAGGGGATTACAGATAGTGATAGATAAGATTAACAAAATAGGGAAGATTAACAAAAGACAAAAGATGAATGGTATTCAAGAAGACAGATGATGGCGATTGATGTTGCATTTAAATTTTTAAAGATTGTAATTATCAGTGAAGCAAGTAAACGGAAGGGAGTTCAACAGGTGGGAAGTGTGAGAAAAGAAGCAGTTGGAGTAGAGAGAGTGGCGGTTGCATTTACCTATTTCAATAGTAAAAGACTGGGACCAGAATCTACAAGCTCGCTTAAATCCTTGTAGTCGGGGTATCAGGGTAAATAAAAAAAAAACTCGTCAGAGCAGTTGCCATGTACCTTCTTTAGGTATGGAGCTTGACTTGACCTGCTTTAGGTTTTTGGTATTATAAATACAGAGAATTTAAAGTCCGTGACAAAGAGACATGAAGAGTGATGTTCGGGATTTCCACAGACACTGTGCATTATTTCTCTGTTACAAACCCTTCCGAAAATCGCGGCTTCCCTACAACAATCAAATCATCCATGGATGATAAGCAATTGGTCAGAATACCTGGTGGGCGTGGTATTCTGGCAATTGATTGATTGTCTTTGTCTAAGTTTTGGATATAAGTTCAAAACGGCGCGATATCAACAGAGGGTTGCAGCAATTTTGATGCGTCGATACGTTTCCCACTACCCAGGTTTTAGAGACAGGCTAAGACCACACGCAGGGGACACACTATACGATCGAGCTGCATGCGTTCCCTTGAAGTTCATCCTCCCGCTGCCTTCTAGAATCCATACTGCTACGTCTGTCCTTTTCTACTAATAAAATGGGTAAGAAAAATAAACCGCCTTTCGTTGATACAGTCGACGCAGTACTGTCGGGGTCCAATGACGACACAGAACACAACTCTTTCTGAAATATCTTTACTTCAAGGGAGACAGTGGAAACTAGGTGTTTGGTTAATTATTTATTCTAACATTTTAATTTCTAAATCTGTCTGCGTATTTATTTAAAATATTCCAATTTTTTATTTTATTTTTATTTTTTTTTTATCCTAAACGAGGACGTTTTAAAAATATATAAAATTTTCAACTAATGATTAGGAAAAAAAATTAAAAATATAAAATGGCGAAAATTTACCCATCGCACGCTGAATATGAAAAAGAATAATCGTCTGCATTTTTAAATCATGAACCCCGCAAGCATTGCAATAAACTCATTAAGACGCAAGGAGAGTTACTGAGGATGAAAGTTAATAGAGTGCAGGAAATTGAAGAAAAAAAAAAGGTTTACTGAGGAAAGTATAATAGAAGAGTAGAACTGAATGAGGGAGAAGATGGCGATTGGTGTTGCCTTTAACTTTCTGTAGATTGTAGTTGAAAGGAAACTGAAAGAAGCTGAAAGTAAGAAGCTGGTTAGAGAGTTCCACGGGCAAAAAGTGCTAGAGGAGAAACTATTAGCAATTTCAACAGTAAAATGATGAGACTTATCTACTAATCGAGTACTTTAATTCATCGAATCGATGTATTAAAATGAAGCTGATCAGAACAATTGCCGTGAAAAGATTTATAGCAAAGGCACAAGACGATTGTCAAGGCACTACCATTAAGCTTTTTATTAAATTTTTCTTTAATCTTACAAGTAATTTACTGTTTTGAACAGGAATTTTAAGCCGATGCCGTTTTCGGTCTTCATATATTGTGCGAAATTCTTTGATGAAATAATTGCTATTAATAATATTGAATCTCCATCTTGCAACATTTCTGACGTTATTCCAGCTCTCTTCGTACTCTTTGATGGATTGTCATTATTAATCCAAGAAATATTCGGACTATTATATTAATCCTAGAGTTTGATTAGCGTAATCATCGTCTATTCATGTATCTGCTTTAGAGAGAAGATGGGCTTCATCAGCAATGTTTTCCCTTTTAATGATACCAGATACCGCAGAACAGATTTGGTCTATTTTCGTAAGTACGCCAACTAGCTTTTAAGAAAGACCTCAATTAAAAAAGGTTTCCATCGTTGTCCGAAATGATGCAAACGAATAAGTAAAACGTAAATCTCATGCAATCTTATTTTCTGTCTTCGAACGCACAAAGTCTCTTTCCATATAAGTTAAAGGCAACTGCTTCTTTGTTATGCGCCATTTCGGCTTACGAAACATTTCATAGGATAGCTCGATTTCTTTCAGTGGGGGAAACGTATATTGAAGCTACTTGGAGACAAGGTGAATACAGTCAACCAGTGATGTCATGATGGATCCAAAACATTGATGATCTATTGGATTATTCGATCAAATAAGAAAGTATTGACTCTTCTCCTGTAGACTTTTTTTCAGTTTATAATATGGATGTATCAAAAATACTATTACAAATTTTGGAGGCGGGTTCTTCACACTAAAACAAAGACAAAAGTCCATATAAACATATATCCGCAAATCCTTCGTATTTGAGTTCTTAAGTTTCAAGTTTACGGTAAACGCTCTTAAATTTACAGTCCAAGATACAATCCAAAAATACTTTTACAAACTTTGAGGGTGGGTTTAAGACACCGAAACAAGCCATGTGATGATAAACAGCAGCAAAGGTTCAATGATTCGGCTGTCTTCGGTCTGGAAATGCAATCTGATACTGCCGTGCAGCCTCGAGTCCATTACCGAGCAGCCGTATGTAAAAGGAGCCGTATGTAAAAATCATGTCTGTCTGCTCACAATATGAATATCCTGTCATTGTTAAACGGAACAATTCTCAGTTAACTCACTACGATACACGTTAAATGTTGAAGACAGACTAACGACAAATGTACCTGAATGACAAATAGACTGAGAATCATACATAGAAATATACTGAGATAGATAGCTAGATAGATCTATCTAGCCAGATAGATAGATAGATAGATAGATAATCGCATGTTATAAACATGGAGTGTATGCATTCAGACTCTTCTAACAAAGTACGCATTGCCGTAAATATAGCTGTTTTTATCCATTTAAAATTTTTATTTATCGTGTCTTAAAGATTTTAAAATGCTTTTAAACTCTTTCTTTAACTTCAAAGAGAGATCGATATCAATTAATTGCATCAAAGAAATTGGGATAATTCGTTCTGTTACTAAATTTTCACACAGGAACACAAATAAATGTCAGTTTTAGGATTTCGTAGCTGTCACAACAAAGATTTACAGACACTGATTTACTTCAAGAGAGGAATGCGTTTCTTTCTTTAGGGATATAAATTATCAGACAGAAACCTACAGAAATACTTGATCATATCTTTGGATGAACATGCTTTATGGATTTTATTTAAGAGGAGGTGGGTAATG
Organism: Acanthosepion pharaonis; assembly: GCA_903632075.3. NCBI lineage: Eukaryota > Metazoa > Mollusca > Cephalopoda > Sepiida > Sepiidae > Acanthosepion > Acanthosepion pharaonis. The sequence goes on along the minus strand of CAHIKZ030004804.1, from coordinate 1,014,306 downwards.
TACTTTGAGAAAATAAAATGGACCCTATATTTATCGGGAAAAGAATGTGTACAAACAAAATGTATAAACAAAGTAGAAAAATTAACTGAAAATGGATGATTTTTAAAAGAAAGTAAAACAGAAATAGTAAAATAAATCATTTTGGGGAAAAATGGAAACAGCTTGTGAGAAGGAACAAAATAAAAATATGGAATGGAAGATCGCAGTAAGAGATATTTTTTAATCCTTCCAAATAATTACAATGTATAAGAAAGAAATATTTGAAGAGGAAATATTTAATTTACAGTCGTTCACCGAAACTGTCCCTTTCCAATTCATACCGGTATTTCATGCATAAGCAGCAGCCATAGCCACAGAGGAAATCGTCGAAAGAAGACGATCTCAGAATAGAATCTCTAAATCCTGTCAAAAGGAGACTGATATATATATATATATATATATATATATATATATATATATATATATATATATATATATATATTATTTGAAAAAATTATTAGAAGGCCTACTTCATAATTGCACTTTCAAAAAGTAATCTATTATTATAATACTTGAGTGGTAATTTCTTGCTGACATTGGATCTGAAAATGGATAGAAGACAGAATAGTCTTTCTAATTTATTAATCACGGGTTCATCATTATAGTAATTTATAAAAGACGATACACTATATATATATATATATATATATATATATATATATATATATATATATATATATGGTACGACAGATTATTTTCTGGTTGATTCGATACACAAATATTTCAACAAAGAAAACCGTAGACCGGTAATTACTGCTAAGTATTTTTGCATAATCACAATCATTTTTCTTAAACAAGAAGAGGAATGGGTCTGTATCGATATTTTCTCCAAAAGAAAATACGTCAGCCCGATAGACTTTTATTCTTTCTTCTGGATGAAAAAGGAAAAGATACATTAGAGAGAAAATATTTTATACTTAAATGGGTGCCTTGTTCAACAAACGTTCGTTTAAAAATACATTGAGATAGATAGATAGATAGATAGATAGATAGATAGATAGATAAATTGCTTGTCATTAATTATTGTAAAAATAAGATATACCAATCTGCAACTGAATAGCAACATGGAAGACTACGCGGATATTCTGTGTATTTAGGCAACCAACGTTCTTGAAGGCGAATAATATTAAAATATTATTTTAATAATCGATTTTTCCAAATTACAAATGACCCTTCTCAGTCATGGAGGAAATTCCATAAGAAATTGACCGGCGTTCATTTCGGAAGAAAATTATAAGAAGTATGGTCCAAGCGTTCGACATTTTAAAGTCATCATCAGGGTAGTTAGAGACAACTGTTCCGTAGAGCTACTGATTGTTGCGACGTAATCAATGAGTATTGTGACATAATCAATGAGTGCTGTGACGTAATCAATGAGTGTTGTGACGTAAGCAAGGTGTGTTTTTTTGTTAATATGAATACACTTGAAGATGCGCTCTCTTAAATTAATATTGTTTTTTTTTTTATTTATTAATGGTTGATTTTGTTGGATGAGGATCATGACCCTGTTTTTACTGTTTTATTTTATTAGTATTTTGGCGTTGTTTGTGAATAGCTCTCTCATTTTACTATGATCATTTTGCTGCTTATGAATGTGTTGTCTGATGGCACTTTGGTCCAGGTGATTCTCCTTGAGAGTGTAGTTGTGGTATATCCTATGTAAGAAGCTTTATGTTCTTTATTTACAGAGAAACACACCCTGAGTGGGCAAATATATTCATGCAAAACATTGGCATAATATAGGAGGTTGGAAGTTTGGGATATATTATTTTAAAATAATCATAGTTTTTAATTTTTGTAGCAAATAATGAAACTGATGCATTTATTTTTATCGACTTGTCTTATGTATGATGTTTCTTTTATTACTATTTCCTCTTTTTTTGTGGTGCTTTTGATTTTGGTAATATATGTTAATAGCGTTATTATCAATATTATGTTGCAGTTATTACTTAGTTTATTATTATTAAAATTGTTGTTGTTTAAACGAAATTTGATTTGCTTGTCGACTATATCATTAGGGTATTCATTATTGATGAGTGTTTGCTTAATATTATTTAAGGAAAATTATTTTAGACGAGGAAATGAGTTTAGTCCTTTGTATTAGGTTAGTAATCAAAGCGGGTTTATATTTCTCATGGTATTTACTGCTTTAGTTAGAACTATCAGACTTTCTATAAATATCTATGACGGTTAAGTGACGGAAAGAAATACAAGAAACATTGAAAATATTAAAGAAATAGAGACGGTTATCTTTAAATTTCTATTTATTTATTTTTATTCGTGATGTATCTAAATACATAAACTTTCTTTCAGTTTTCTATCGATTTTGTTTTAATTTTAAGTTGTTTTTAAATATCCCACATTATAATATTTTTGTTAAAAAACAGATATGTTGTATGATTCTAAATGTAAATTTTCCACGAAAGATTCCGAAAATTAGTGAATTTAAAATGTATTTTCATATTCATAAACTACCTTTTTCTTTTAATTAAACTGCATTATGTTGAAATTATGGTCAATCCTAATACAATGAACGACTAATGCATTTACTTTATTATTTTGTAAAACATCTCTTTTATTCAGATTTCTAGATGTTTCACCTATGTATGTCTTGAGCCATTTATTATATCTACTTTCTAAATTCCTGCTTCAGGTTTAAGGTTTTAAGGTTGCTAATAATACGTTTTCTTTTAATTTAATCTTTTACTGATTGTGAAGTGGTTCTAACAAATTTAATATTAAGTTTAGGTAAATTCTTTTCACTTGTAGTCGCTAATGAACTGCTAGACATGTACCAAGTTATATCAGGAATATTTATGCTAATTTATTTCTTATTTATGTGGATTCTGTAAGCTTTTGTGTTATATCTGAAAATTTTGAATACTGGAAGATTTCTAAATTATTTTTCATTTATGAGAATTAGACCGTGTAATCAAAATTATTAATACATTGCTAACATTGTATCAAGAATGACTGGTGATAGGACTGAACTAAAACAAAATTCCATTAAGCGCTTGCTTGCGTCGTTCACGAATGAAAATCATATTTAATTAAAGTAAAATGATTTTACTATTTTATCAATACGTTGTCTGTATTAGAATGGCAACTTTTGAAGAAATCGAATTAAATATTTTCAGGAATGTTTTCAATACGATGACTTATTTTCATATATCGAATGACACGATTGTGAAAAGAATTTTAAAAAAAGCAGTTATATTTTTCTCCGCCCTTCTCAAGCCATTTTCTTCTATTTTCTTTTCTTTTTCTTCATTCTTTATCATTTTTCTTATATTTTTATTCCCATTTCTTCTTGTGTGCCATCTTTCATTTATTCTTTACATTTCCAAACCGATTCTCTCCTTCTTTTTCTATATTCTTTCCTTCTTCTTCTTCTACATTCTTTGGTATTTTTCTTCTCCTTTTCTTCCTATTTCTTCTTCTTGTTCTTCTTCTTTGTTACCCTTTTCCGATTTTCCTTCGCGCTTATAAAATGTAGTGTGTGTGTGTGTGTGTGTGTGTGTGTGTGTGTGTGTGTGTGTGTGTGTGTGTGTGTGCTTGAATGCAGGAGATGCACCACTAGGCTGGGTAACTAAGTCCCTCTAGAAGAGAATACTGAACAATTCTTCTACTTGAGGCATTCTAGAACGAAAAAGAGGAAGAGAAGGATTATGTCCATTCTTTTATAGTTCCGAAACAACGCCTCCTAGCGGACGTCTTAGCAGACAAGGTGGAACAATGGGTAATCCCAACATAGACAAGCTATTTCTTTAATTTATCCCCAATTTATTTATAAGGAGCCCTAAATTTGGTTATGTTCCTGCTTCAAAATGATATTATTATTATTATTATTATTAATTTTATTATTATAACATCCACTTATGATGCTTTTATATGTGCGTATGAACTTTTGATTTTTGTGGTTGCGGGATGCATTTATGTTATTGGGATTGAGGATGGAAGACCCTAGGCAGCGCTATTTTTTATTTTGGGGGTCTGATATTTTTAATGTTCTGTTGGGCGTTTTCAGATTCAGTGAACGTCACAACTGCTTCGAGTGCTTCTTGGCGGGGGTCCATTCAAGGGAACGTCGAACTATTAATAGTAAATAATTTAGCAATAATCACGAATAAGACAAAAATAATTTAAAAGTGTTTGAAATTTTTTACTTAAGGCATGCAACATTAAATCGATTCTCTTGCTCCTCCAACATGCAGAACATTACTCCCCCTTCTATCTTCTTCTTCTTCTTCTTCTTCTTCTTCTTCTTCTTCATTCTTTCTCTTTTCTTCTTCATCTTCTTCATTCTTTGTTATCTTTTTTTATCTATTCTTTTTTGTTATTTTCTTTTTTTTCTTCCCTATTCTTATTTTTATTCTTCTTATCTTCTTTTTTTTCTTCTTTTTTCTTTTTTCTTCTTCTTTTCTTCTTCTTCTTCTTTTTTTCTTCTTTTTCTTCGTCTTCTTTTTTTCTTCTTTTTCTTCATCTTCTTTTTTCTTCTTTTTCTTCTTCTTTTTCTTCATCTTCTTTTTCTTCTTCTTTTTTTCTTCTTTTTCTTCTTCTTTTTCTTCATCTTCTTTTTTCTTTTTTCTTTCTCCTTTATTCTTCTTCTTTTCTTCTTCTTCTTCTTTTCTTCATCTTCTTTTTTTCTTCTTTTCTTCTTTTTTCTTTTCTTCTCTTCTTTATTTTCTTTTTTCTTCATCTTCTTTTTCTTCTTCTTTTCTTCTTCTTCTTTTCTTCTTCTTTTCTTCATCTTCTTTATTCTTCTTCTTTTCTTCATCTTCTTTTCTTCTTTTTTCTTCTCTTCTTTTTCTTCTTTTTCTTCTTTTCTTTTCTTCTTTTTTTCTTCATCTTCTTTTTTCTTCTTCTTCATCTTCTTTATTCTTCTTCTTTTTCTTCTTCTTTTTTCTTCATCTTCTTTATTTTCTTCTTTTTTTCATCTTCTTTTCTTCTTCTTTTTCTTCATCTTCTTCTTCTTCTTTTCTTCTTCTTCTTTTCTTTTCTTTTCTTCATCTTCTTTATTCTTCTTTTTCTTCATCTTCTTTTTCTTCTTCTTCTTCTTCATCTTCTTTTCTTCTTCTTTTTCTTCATCTTCTTTATTCTTCTTCTTTTTCTTCATCTTCTTTTTCTTCTTCTTTTTCTTCTTCTTCTTTTTCTTCTTCTTTTTCTTCATCTTCTTTATTCTTCTTCTTTTTCTTCTTCTTCTTTTTCTTCATCTTCTTTATTTTCTTCTTTTTCTTCATCTTCTTTTTCTTCTTCTTCTTCTTTCTTCTTCTTTTTCTTCTTCTTTTTTCTTCTTCTTTATTCTTTTTTCTTCTTCTTTTTTCTTCTTTTCTTCATTTCATTTCTTCATCTTCTTTATTCTTCTTCTTTTTCTTCATCTTCTTTTTCTTCTTCTTTTTCGTCTTCTTTTTTATTCTAATTTTTCTTATTCTCATTCTTATTCTACTTCTTCGTCTTCTGGTCGTTTGTTCTATATTTTCTTTTATTTATTTTCTTTTACTTTTTTTTCTTTTATTTTCCTCATTGCCCTTCTTACAACTCTTCTTTATCATTCTCCTCTCTATGTTTTTCTTCTTTTTCCATTTCCCTCAAACATTTCTTCATTTTCTCTTTCCTTCTTCTAATTTCCAATCTTACGTCTCTTCCTCGTTTTTTTTTTCTCATTGTTTTCCCCTTATTCATTTTTCTTCTTCATCATCTTTTATCTTCTTTTACCTTCTTTTATCTTTTTTCTTACATTTTTCCCCCTCTTTTTTCAGCTGCTTTATTCTCCCACTTATTCAATTTTTTCCCGCCCCCAAAACCTTATTTCTATCCCTTTACCTTCCTTCTCCTCCTCCTCTTTTTCCATAGCACCCACGTCCTTCATCACATTTATATCTCAGTTTCCACGACAGACAAAACGACTCCAAATATTAAACAGTATCGTAACTAGGTCTTTCTTCTCCAGACCCCACATTCACATCTATCACTGCCAACAACAAAACTGAATCTAAATTTCTATAATATGGCATCTAAAATATCAATGACGTCATAATAATAATCAGCAGATTAAAGAAACTCCATGTAATCAAATTGGTTGTGTGAGAAGCGTACGTGCCAATCAAATTTGCAGACGATAACTATAGAACAAATGGATAGTTCGACTTCTGTTTTACGTCTTGTCTCATTTTCACCAATTAAACTCTTCATTTCCACACTCTTCATCTCGTTTTACGTTCCATTTTTATCGCCTTTTTCTTCAAATATTCTTCAGTACAAATCGCAGAAAGAAACTCACCATACTTCACGTTGCTTCCAATTACGCGAACGAATTTGGAAAAACCATCTAATGGGAAAAGTAAAAGATACAGGAATTAGTAATTTAAAACTTTGAAAAATTAATGCATGCGATACGAGTCGCGAGGCTTTGATTTTTTACTTTTTTTCTTTTTTACATATAAATAAAATCGATTGCGAAAGGAATCCATAAGTAAAGTGCTAAATGACTGAAATACTCGCCTATTTAACCCCAACGCCCCCAGTTTTTGTAATTTTGTACTAAAGCCCAGGTTCTGTTATTCTCTTCGACCCGACTAGGACGTAATGCGTGTTTTGATCTTTGGCCTGTACTTGGCCCCTTCAGATATCTCTGTCTTTCAGCTCCATCATCACTGTCCTTCACCAAAAGGATTTGGGCCTACCTCTCTTTCTCTTCCTCTCAAACCAAAATTAGGCATTTTTTCAATGAATATTCTTAGGATACGACCGATCTATTGTAATATATACATTAACATATTCCTTCTGGAGCCCAGACAAAAACAGCCTCCTTACAGTTATTTCCTTTTAAGCTAAGTTTAATTGATATTTTAATTAAATTTTCCAGACATTTTACTTTTTTTTTACAATAAATTTCACCATGTACAAGGCCCGAGGGCCTATCGAGGTAAAGGGTTATGTTAAGAGGCCTATATGGATAAGACTGGGAGATAACGGTTAACTCTAGATTTAAGATTGTAGTGATCGGTGGAACGTCCTAGTAGGTGTCTTTTTGACAGGGCAGTGGTTTGCAGGAAGAAGCTGTTCAAGTGGAACTTACTTCTCGCCAATGGAACACAGAGGAAATTTGGGTTGTTTGCTATAAGGTAAGTGACATGGAATCTAGTTCGTCCGAGCACTTTCCATGGAAGAAGCGACAGAGCAGTGAGAAGCTCGTCACATCCCACCCGTGAGGTTAGAGGGTAAAAAATAGTTCTTCTCTGATAAGGACTCAGAGACGTTTTTGAACACTATCAAGACTGAAAAGTGAGGACAGTGCAGCTCCCGCCAAAATATGACAACCGTACTCCATTTTCGGCCTGATCTGTAGAGGTAGAAGTCAGGTACCTACTGGAGCGATACAAGGAGCCGATAATTAAATGTAGTACCATCGAGAATTAATATTGTGTAGGTAAATAATACGGCCGCACAAATACACACTATATATATATATATATATATATATATATATATATATATATATATATATATATATATATATATATATATATATATATATATATATTTGCGTATTTAGACAGCAATGCACATTTCATTGAATAGAATACAACAGACAAGTTTTTGGATTTATTTAGTTTTTATACAATTTCTCGTGCGATCTAATTTTTTTTTTTCTTTTCAGATGATGAATTATATAAAAACTGTCGGAATGTTCTTTTTTTCCGAGCGCTTTCGGCTATACATTTAGCCATTTTCAAGGATGAAATATTTTAAGTGTTAAAAAAGAAAAATAATTTGTTGCATGTATGTATATATATATATATGTGTGTGTGTGTGTGTGTGTGTGTTACTGTTTTCGTTATATATGTGAAAATGAAATTTTATGTAAGATGAAGTATTCGAGATCTGCATGCGAGAATTTCTTCTGTTCCTTTCTTGATGACTGAAAAGTATTTATAATATAATTCTGGAAAATAAACTGTGGGTTATTTTCGCACGCGGCACCAGGAATACATCCCAGAAATACATCCTATTTATACCTCCCAGAAATACATCCCATATAATGATAAGACATAAACTAGATAAAGACACTATTCATACTAATGTCTTGCCATTATGTGGCAGGTATTTCTGCCGCACCCTGTATATGAAATAATTACGATACTGTGGGGCGTTAAACGTATTTTTGTTTATTTTATTTTGTTGTTATGATACGAACAGTAAATTATGAGATCATTTTTATTCGCAGATTTTCGATAAATATTTAGTTTTTATATCACTGTCAATACGTTTCAACATGTTTGTTTCTATTTAAGGTAAAATCGATAATGTACGTTCGATAATGTACGTTCGATAATGTTTAGTTTATTGACAAGATCAGGTAAAATTGTTTTATTAATAAAGTATTATCAATATATCAGAAATATGTTTTAAAGGATCAGACTCTATAAATTCTACGCAAATACAAGTTAAAACACTGCCTCGTGTTGACCCCATCGGTAATCCAAATTTGGGTTTATAAAAATCAATGACACCAGTAGAATATTCGGAAAATTTTCAAGCTCCCTACATTTTCAACCTTTCTCCTATATGTATAATTAAAACAGACATTTTGCTTTCATTTTCAACCCTTTCTCTTAGATATTTATATAATTTATATTATTCCATATATGGATAATTTATATAATGAAATGGAAACATTTTACCCTTCCGTACTACCAAAATTTCAACCGTAGGGTCTCATTAAGTCGTTCTCAACGTACTCTATGTTTCTTATGACAATGGAATTCCAAAAGGGATGGGGGTGTGAAAAAAATGTTTTCTTGATATGCCTTCACTCGGGGTTGTAAATATACTACAGGCAAAATTTTGGGAGCCATTCCTTAAAATGACGATTTTTGTATTTTTCAACGTGAAAGATGAAATTTCAGTAGCTACAGTGTGTTTGCTTTTATCTTTTACAAAAAAATAAGCACGACTATAAAAATTTTATTATAATAATACAGCACCATTATTTTTTGTTTTCTGTAATAAAACCACCATCTGCCTTAATAGCTGCTTTACAAATTCTTAGCATACTTTCCAACAGTCTTTGAAAAAAGTACATGGAACATCCGATTTATCCGATATTAATTCAATAGGAGAGAGGTCAAGAAATTAAAGCGACCAAGTTATAATTTCCTATATTTGTTCCTTTTAATCGACTCGGTGTAATTTTGGCATGATTCTGAAAAGTGTTTTAGATCGATGTCTTGTTGAAAAGTGATATTTTTTCTAATTATACAGATT
>CAHIKZ030004804.1:960000-1002500 GCA_903632075.3 Acanthosepion pharaonis | reverse complement strand
TCCAAACGTTCTGTAATTCTGAGCGCTTTCGGATATACTTTTAGCCATTATCAAGGATGATTTTATTTTTACTTTTTAAATTGATGCATGGATTTTGTTTATGTTTCTAGAGTTACTGGGATGTTTTATTTTCAAACCGAATCAAACCTGATCAAACCGAACATAAAAATAATTACATTAGTCACACTACTAACTGTCTATCCAGACGACTTACGTTACACCTATCCGACCACAGCTCCATCAGAACCCATTTAAATGCACCCACAAACTTACCAGACTCCATCCAAAACATATTAGTAGAAAATACAAATTGTAAAAAAGATTAAAAATAATGGAAAGCTTAATAATAAAAAAGAAAAGGCCAACACTCGGTAATATTAACTACGAACACGGCCACAATGTGCTGACTGTGTTCGGAATATACAACATCCCCATAACTCTAGAAACATACGCTGTTACCTTGTAAAAATTATCTGCGCCACACACGCACACTCACACACACACACATATATATATATATATATATATATATATAATATTTGCCTTCAAGAACATTTGCTGTCAAAATGCACAGAATTTATATATATGTATATTTGTGATAAAAAGTATAGTTTTCAGCTAGCTATATTGATATGGAAACGTACACAATATCAGAGATAGAGCGTATGTTAATTTAAAGGGACTCTGAAGTCAACACCACGCAGCAACAGCCTGTTTCATGTTTGAATGTAATTTTTTAGGTAATGTGTGTTGTGTCTTGGCTGTCTATATATATATATATATATATATATATATATATATATATATATATATATATATATATATATATATATATATATATATGTGCTAGTTAATGGTGTATTATGTGTTCTAAGGTCTATTTCATTATTATATATATATATATATATATATATATATATATATATATATATATATATATATATATATAAAACGTGTGAAAATGTATATTTATCATCCATCATATTTTACATGTCAATTTTAAAAAGTTAACATTGACTAAAAATCCTATAGAATATATATCACACACACACACACACACACACACACACACACACACACACAATCTTCATATTTATCTGCCCCAGTCTCCTCCTAGAGAAAATAATCCAAATTGCCAGTGTAAGACGATGGAGAAAGCAAATAAAAATACACATATAAATATGAAATACGGCAGACATGCCAAAATTAAAGATGGACGAATCATCAAATTATATCTGACCGACAGATATACTGTAAATTAAGTCAAGCACAAACCAAAATCATTCCTCGAAGAACACCACAAGAGCTAAAAATCTTCAACTTAGCCGTGAGAATAACAGAAAAAATCCTGTGCTTTTTTCCATAAGTAATTCGATATTCCGATTAATAAACTTGGATATCCAGTTCTTGGGTTCTGTTCGTAGCAGAATTTGGGATCTATTCTTGGCAAAAGTTTCCAGTTCCAAACAAATATTTAAACAACACCGCATGAGTATTTGTATTTGAGTAAAAAAACAATCGACATAAAACTAGTGTAACTGAAAACTTCCTTTTTTCTACTAAATTTTGCCTTTGTTGTGTCCGTTTTATTTATTCACCACCCTATTTATTCATTTGTAGACCTGCAACAAATGATTTTCCTTTTAACGAATCTTATTTCCTGTATCGAATGGAAATCTAATAAAATAACCAGAATGAGATTGAGTTCTATTTACAGGATGTGTGACGACGTCTTAGTGACGGAAAAAAGTGAAAATGGCTTTTATAACTTCAGTTTAAAGCATCAACCAATTCGCTCATTCGTACAAATTCTAAATTCATCCGAGAATTATATGGGTTGAAACGTTGAAAGAAGAAGAAAAAGAAGGAGAAAAAGAAGAAGAAGAAGGAGAAAAAGAAGAAGAAGAAGGAGAAAAAGAAGAAAAAGAAGAAGAAAAAGGAGAAAAAGAAGAAAACGGATTCAGATTACGAAGAAAAGTAGAAGAAAGATAAGAAAATGAAGAAGTATGCGAAGAAGCAAATGAAGAAGAAAAAGATAGAAAAAAGAAAGGATACAGAAAAGAAAGAAAGAAAATAGAAAAAAGATGACAATGAACGAGAAGAAGAAGGAATCGAAAGAAAAATAGAAGAAAAATGACAAAGAATGTAGAAGAAAAAAGAATATAAAAAAAGTAAAAGAAAGAAATCGGTTTAGAAATGGGAAGAAGAAGAAGAAGAAGAAGAAGAAGAAGAAGAAGAAGAAGAAGAAGAAGAAAAAAAGAAGAAGAAGAAGAAGAAAACGGAGGAGGGGGGAGGAATAAATGTGTCCGAAAAATGCGAAGAAAAATAGAAGGAAGAAGAGGAAAAAACAGAAAAGCAGAAAAGCAAAAGAAGCTTGATTTTTTATCTTACTTCTCGATAAATCTATGTAGGTCTACGTTCATTTCAAATGTTTCTCCCATTACCAAATATCAAATGAATAACGGTTATATCCTGATATCAAATGTTTAACAATGAATCATAATATCCAACCGATAGCAGTCATATATTGATATAAAATGCATAACATTCTGGTCGAAGTTGTAGATTGACATCATCTCTTAATGTCCCCATTCTATGGAATCAAATTGTATTGCGCCAATCTTCTAAATAATTATTATCTATTAACAGAGAAAAAATGAGGCAACTGACTCATTCACAATGCAAGGATTATGAATTTATTATTATTATTATTATTATTATTATTATTATTATTATTATTATTATTATATGAAACTTTATAACTTTATAACCGTCTTAATAGAGCCCAAGTATTCTTCCCATTGAATGTTCAAATAAATAATAAGTGGATGTCACGTGACAACAAGTCTCTTTTATACTCCGGCATATTTCTCAATATTCTAGATGTTTCCGATAATTTTGTTGTCTGGATGGTTCCAACAATTCTAATTTCTACTTCTTTCAGTCCTTTTCCCAGACTTTTAGAGACCGGTTCGAGTGTTCCCATAAAAACTGTTATGATAGGCACTTTCACTTACCAAAGAGTCTTCAGTTACTTATCTATGTCGAGATATTTATTATTATTATTATTATTATTATCATTATCATTATTATTTCATGAATTTGCGTAGTCACACGTTATATTTGCAGAGTTATATTCACTGGGATTGAGTGACAAGTTTCTTCAGATCTCCATCACCTTCCGCAGTCCCCTCAAAGATTTTTCGGCACGCTATAATTTTGTGTCTCACGCTTAAGATCAAGTGGCAATAAGTTATCACAAAACCACAGGATTATTATTATTATTATTATTATTATTATTATTATTTAAATCTATGAGTTTTCATAACGATAGCAATTGACAGATTTCTTTAGAATTCAACAGGCAGAAAATCTTTTCAATATTCCGGCACTTACGTCACTATTCTTGCTGATTTTGCTATTGGTTGCTAGATACAGACTGTTTGTGTTCCCAGTCCAGGTTAAGAAATGCTCGAATACTTTGCCCATGTAAATCAACCTTTCCTAGTATTTCAAGTAGGAATTTTTCGTATTTTAACAAATGCTTTTGTGTAATCTATGAAACATAGATATATAAGATTTTCTACATTTGTATTGCTTGCTCTGGTGTGATTCTGATCATGAAAATAGCATCTCTTGTTCCAGGGTCCTGAACAAAGCTAAATCCTTCTTGTCCCATTTTCGGTTTAATTCTGTTACGGATTTTATTAATTAGAAGTTTTATGATGCGTTTCATTAAGCCGATTGTCCGATGAAATTCGTATTCATTTACATTCTTTGACATTCTTATGAATGTACATCTGTTGAAGTTTTCTCTTATTTTGCTGCTATATTTAATTTACCATTTCGTTAATCATATCGATCCCGAAATCATCTAAGGCTGGCAGTATATTTATTAAAATTCCATTTAATCTTGCTGCTGTGTTTATCTTCCTCTGAGGCAATTCCGATCTTATTTCAGATTTTAATACTAAACGTCATTCCATATTTTTATGAAATGTAGGTTTTCTCTCTTTGGTTGTCATAGGACAAGTCTTTAATATCCTTTTTCTACATGACCGTACCATTTTAGATGTTATACATCCTGTCGAAAAGCACGTTTGCTATCTTACAATTTCTTTTATACTTTTATGTATGCCCGTTTTATCTGTATTATGTAGTTTCCATCGCTGTATACTTCTCGTTGAGTCATTCATCTTTTACTTGCTTGCATTTCTCTCTAATATATTAACAGCATAGTCGTTGCTTTTCATATATTATTCAATTAGCTATATCTCGTTTCTCTTACCATTGTGAAATATATTTCAGTTTTTTGACTAAAAGAGTGATAACGTTTATGTAACGAAATGCCTTTGTGTGTAATTGTAGTAGTATTTCCAACATTAGTAATTATAGCATTAGTATGTAGCCATAGGAATTTATTAAACATAGTTTAATACGGCAAAAAAGCCACATGTGTAATAACAGTTATTTTAAGCGAGCCTGCTATAAGTGCTTCACGGTGCGTCACCCGGGGACGTGAACCGATCATTCCGATTGCATTGTGTTTAATATCTAATCATAGTGACCGCTCCATCCAAACGAAATTGACTTATAAAATTTGATGAAAACTAGATGGCAAATATTTGCCGCGCCACAAGCGATTTTTAAAAAGATGAGGTTTCTGCATTCTTTCAAAATCATTTCCTATCGGCTACGGATTTTACAAAATTCTTCAAACCACAAACGATCGCCGTCAGCTATGACGGCATTAAAATTCTCTTCAATTTAACAAAGATTTATGAATAAAAAAAACAAAGAAAATACGTGAAAGAAGAAAGATTTCGGTGAAGAATAATTCCCCGTCAAGGTTAAAGTATTTAAAGCAATCAAAGCTTATTTGGTTCGCGCATAATAACATTTTTTTTCAGCGTGTTTCAGAATCAGTAGAGTTTACAAATAAAAAGACACGTCCATGTCATTGAAAAATCCAAAAGAAGTTATTGTTTTTAGGGTTTGACACAATATTTGACAATGTGAAAGAAAGGAAGACGGACTCAATGCAATTTAACATTAAATAAAGTAAATTTTTAACTTCCTTTGACGCATAAAATAAAATTTCATTATGTTCAACACTATAAGAGTTCACTATATAGTTGGCAAAAATATCGATTAATATAAATACGTTGCTTACACTCACGCACACAAGCATACACACACATACACGTGCAAACACACACACATACATATATATATATATATATATATATATATATATATATATATATATATATATATATACAAAAGTAAACATCCATGGCCCAGAAATTGCTTTTAAGCATGAAACAAACTGTCGCCTTTGGGTTTTGACGTAAATATCCACTTTAATATTTACATCCGCCCTATCCCTGATATTGAGCAATTTAACCCATAACTATAACATCCCTTATATATACATATATATATAATTATTTTTTATAAAAAAAATTATAACATAAGTATGTTATAAAATCACTACAAAAATAGCCATTTTGTTTCAACACACTCTGTGTCTTATCAAGTGATGATGTTGAAAATAAAAAAATAAGATTTTATTTTATTTTCAACATCATCACTTGATAAGACACAGAGTGTGTTGAAACAAAATGGCTATTTTTGTAGTGATTTTATAACATACTTATATTATAATTTACTTCCAAAGGTTGAAATGAAAAATGAAAAGAAATTTACACATTTTTGACGGGCCGTATTAAGTATATGTAAATTAACGAAGTGAGGGGGGAGTAAAGTCTGATGATCCAGAGCCCTTTAAAAGGGCTGTGGTGAAATAATTTATTACATGGAACCTTAAAGTGGTTTGTTTTTTATTCAAATATATATATATATATATATATATATATATATATATATATATATATATATATATATATATATATAAAAACTATAAGTTGATTTCTTTTAGTTCTAGCGTTATCTTTTTTTTTATTATTTAATTCATAGCTTATGGTATGTACACAGGAAAGGACAATGTCATTTACAAGAAGAAGAAGAAGAATATAGACATTTTATTAATATTACATTAGTTTTGATGGTTTAGCATTTGAAGAGCAAATCCCGAACTTAATGGAATTAAGCTTTGCTTAGGAAATCGATGACTTGTACGCTAAAGGACTGAATGTTATCGGGCACCTGCGATTTATGGAGACGATTTTCACTAATCAATAATGGAAATGAGTGCGCACTTGAGCATTGCGAACAATCGCGAAATGTTGACCTTTGACACGTAAATGTTGACCAGTTTAGTTGTACACATAATACAACAGGGGATTCGACTAGTGGACAATCGTGAACAATTGGTATATTAGCGACCGCGGGGTCCTAAAAGTCATAGATAGATAGATAGATAGATAGATAGATAGATAGATAGATAGATAGATAGATAGAATATCCTAGTCTGACGGAAGACCAGAGGTTTGGAACACTTAGGAAGGATCCATATTACTGTAAAAGCTAAATGGTCAACAAGTCCTGTTTGTTCAATTAATCAATGGCAATGTACACGCGTCTATTTCCTATTGGTACAAACAATGACACCCACCATTATGCCGGCGAAGTCACATTTCTTTTCTCCTTTCGGCTACACAGTCACCTTCTCCGTGATTTATTTATACTGTTAAACGCTATTTGGTGTTGACATTAAAGAAGTTCAATGGGTTTAAAGATTCTGCTCATCGTTTATTTCATACACAGCAGGTTATAGTATTATAACTTTCTATATTTGGTATATTTACTTTCAAACTGTGATCTAAATGCTAAGGTGGTTACCACTTTCATGGTAGAACATGGCTTCATTTGAATAACAGGAATTTAATTATAAAAACCATAAGTAAAATAAACACAGATTTATAAAGATCACAAAAGACGAGATTGGCGGCTTTAAAAAATACTTTCTTCTACAATTTGATTTTTATATCTGAACATGCGAGTCCGTTATTTCCTTTAAGCAAGAATCGCTTAGTTTGGTAAGACAGGATACATTTTGGAGGATATAAATCATAAAACTTTAATTATTTGATGTCAGATTTACGTAGTATTCGATTACACATAAAAATATACGCGGACACACAACACACATGGCCAGACACACAAACACACACGGACATACGTACAAACATACACGGGCAGATACACAAACACACACGGACACATTACACACATTACACATACACGGATAGACACACAAACACATACACAAACACACACTGACAAATAACACACACAAACACAGAACACACACGGACGGACACACAAAACAAACGGACAGACAGACACACAAACACGGACACACAGCACACACAGACAAACCTTTTGACATAACAAATGAAAAATTTCGCCCCCCGAAAAAAAAAAAATTTTATATCTCGTTGTTTCCATAAAGCAGACATCAGCCAATAAAAGGATTTCTGGAAGGCAATCAAAAGTGTCGAAAAAATGATGTTGAAGTCGAAACAACATAATCAGTTGCTAAAAATTTTCAGATTGTCATGGAGTCCGTCTTAACATGTACAATAATAATATCTTGATTTGGCCGGTTATTAATTAATTATAATATATATTAAGTAATATATTAAGTAATATATTAAATATATTAAGTAATATATATTAAGTAATATATATTAAGTAATATATTAAATATTATAATATTAAGTAATATATTAAGTAATATATTAAGTAATATATTAAGTAATATATATTAAGTAATATATTAAGTAATATATTAAGTAATATATATTAAGTAATATATTTAAGTAATATATTAAGTAATATATATTAAGTAATATATTAAGTAATATATTAAGTAATATATATTAAGTAATATATTAAGTAATATATTAAGTAATATATTAAGTAATATATTAAATATATATTAAATATATATATTAAGTAATATATTAGTAATATATTAAGTAATATATTAATATATATTAAGTAATATATTAATATATATTATAATATATATTATAATATATTAAGTAATATATTAATATAAGTAATAATATTAAGTAATATATATTAATAATATATTAAGTAATATATTACAATATATTATAATATATTATAATATATTGCTAATATATTAAGTAATATATTATAATATATATTATTGTAATTGCTTATAATATATTAAGTAATATATATATAATATATTAAGTAATATATATTATAATATATTATAATATTATAATATATTATAATATATATAATATATATTATAATATATATTGCTAATATATTAAGTAATATATTATAATATATATTATAATATTATAATATATAAGTAATATATTAACATAATATATATTATAATATATTATATATTAAGTAATATATTTATAATATATATATTAATATATTAATAATATATATTATAATATATTAAGTAATATATATTAAATATATTAATTAATATATATTATAATATATTAAGTAATATATATTATAATATATTATAATATATATTATAATATATATTAAGTAATATATATTATATTATAATATATATTAAGTAATATATTAAGTATATATATATTATATATATATATTATAATATATATTAAATATATTAAGTAATATATTAAGTAATATATATTAAGTATATTAAGTAATATATATTAAGTAATATATTATAATATATATTAAGTAATATATATTATAATATATATTAAGTAATATATTAGTAATATATATTAATATATATATTGTAATATATATTAAGTAATATATTATAATATATATTATAATATATTATAATATATTATTGTAATATATAATATATTATATATATTATAATATATATATAATATATTATAATATATATTAAGTAATATATTGCTATATTAAGTAATATATATTAAGTAATATATTATAATATATATTATATATATTATAATATATTATAATATATTATAATATATATTAAGTAATATATTATATATATATATATATAATATATTATAATATATTATAATATATATTAAGTAATATATTAAGTAATATATATTACAATATATTATAATATATTAAGTAATATATATTACAATATATATTAAGTAATATATTATAATATATATTATAATATATTATAATATATTGCTAATATATATTAAGTAATATATTAAATATATATTATAATATATATATATATATTATAATATATTATATATATATTAATAATATATTAAGTAATATATATTATAATATATTAAATATATATATAATATATATTATAATATATATATAGTAATATATATATATTAAATATATTTAAATATATATATAATATAATATAAATATATTAAGTAATATATATTAATATATATATAACATATATATTAAGTATATATATATATAAGTAATATATATAATATATTAAGTATATATATATATTAAATATATATATTAAATATATTAAGTAATATATATATAATATATATTAAGTAATATATATTAAGTAATATATATTAAATATATATTATATTAATATATTATATATATATATTAGTAATATATATTAAGTAATATATATAAGTAATATATATTAAGTAATATATATTAAGTAATATATTTAAGTAATATAATATATATATTAGTAATATATATAATATATATTAAGTAATATATATTAAGTAATATATTAAGTAATATATATTAAGTAATATATATTTGTATATGTGTTTCTCTAACCGAAATCTATTTGATTTCTTTGTAAATAAGTTGTTGAAAAACTTTGCCCAGTAAAAACTATTACACCCTCGAAACAAGTGATTATTAATAATGACTGAAATCTAAAAGATATATTGCTAATAGAAATATAAATATAGCCTGATAATCTTGCCAAGATCAGTTGGCTAATATCCTCTTCCATCACATCGCCGTAGCGTTTAAAAATGGAGTCGTATTCTGTTAAAATCAGCCTTCAACATTTCACTAAATGACCAAATGACTTGAGTAAGCAAGATTTAACAAAAGCTTCCAATTTTAAGTAGTAAGAATCGCTTTTCCACAATGCTGTTTTCAAGTATTTTATTTTGCTTTTATTTACTTATTCATATATTATTTTGTAACTATATTTTTAATTTTCACACCAGTTAGTTTAATTTGTAACATGAGGCTATGACCTGTCTCTGCGAAACTGAACTATTATGTCGGGTCTGTTGTACAACTGAATGTATCAACCAGAATAAAATAGGTTGGTAAGTCTTATTAGGTTAGTTGCACCTTCTTTTTGCATTTATTTTGATGTCGTCAAAACAAGATGGCTACAAATTATTCTAACATTGCATATCAGCCGATATAGGCGCCTCGTAATAACAATAAAATTGAATAACTTTGACATAGCAAACATATGTACGACTTACATAAATTTGTTTTGGCGTTTCATTCTCTAAAGAGATGTGTATTAATCCAGAAGCATTTGTTGGCGCCTTCATTTTCCTAGACTTGGTTTAATAATCTGGATGTATTATGTCTATTTTTATTTTAATCCTCTGAAGTTCACGAATCATTTTCTTAGTGTCTGTATAAAATTGATCAAGAAAAAAAACGTAATTATCCACATAATTTTTATTTTCCTAAGTACTTTCAATCTTTTATGTAAAGTGCTCCCAGAATTTGAAGTTTTTGTTTTTTCGAGGGGAGTATAGTTGTATTGTCATTTAATATTTCTCTAAATCGTGAATGTGGACAGATTGAATTATAATCATTCATAAGAAATATAAGTTTTCTTAACAGAGTCGTAGTGGTAAAATCAACATATATATTTACATTTTTGTCAGAGATACAATCTCTCAAAAGACATTTAAAATTATATACAATTTATTTTATTTTTTTTTTTTTTTGCAAAACGCTAGTTGAAGGAGAAGAGTTATTACGGATATTTTTTTTTACTGGGATGAATGGAGCTATATTAGTATTTCTTTTTTTCTTTTTATGTGCCATGTCCTTTCAGGACGTAGGCGATCATGGCTCTCCACCTCCTTCTATCTCTTGCAGCTCCTAACAAGTTCCTTCCCTCTGCTCTCCCTCCAGACCACGTTCTGTCATCCACCTGCTCAAGCTCGTCAGGTATGTCACGCGTTGCTTTTCCTTGTCTCTCTTTCCCTTTATTCGACCCGTGAGTATCAGATTCTCCAAACCCTCCTTTCTCATTATGTGTCCCAGAAATTTCAGCTGCCTCTTCCTGATGTTAAGTATAAGCCTCCTCCTTATTTGTATCCTCTCCAAGATCTCATCGTTGCTCACACGCTCGGTCCACGAAATAACATTTTTTTCATCTTGTTTGTAGTTAGAATGTATAAAATTAATAGACATAAATGTTTAGATTATTCAACCAAACATGCTTGAATATGTGTGTGTGTGTGTGTGTGTGTGTGTGTGCGTGCGTGTGTGTGTGTGTGCGTACGCGCGCGGACAGTCATGCACATTATATCCAAAGAAGTTTGATTAAATACAACCAACAAGGGCTGTTTAATTTTTATTGCATTTTTCAATTTTCGAAGAATGTGTTGTATGTTTGGATGGAAATTGTGAATAAATTCTTTTGAAGTTCATGTTTGTTCGGATCTGCAGCTGAGAACCCTCAGGCTTAGCGGCTCGGAATAAGAAGCTGTGCTCGAATTCAAGTCGGGTTCGTTACAATCCCTTACGGCTTTGGAATGTAGATAGCCAACTCCTCCCAGATATGGGTTAAATAGTAGAACTTGTTTCTGGAAAAATTATTGTTACTCTCAAAACTTGTTAATTCAATATTCATTCGTAGAAAAAATAATTGATCTTTCAATTTCAAATATGATTTGGCTTTAAATAACCTACAAAGTGTTAATAAGCTTAAAAACAAAACAATCATGTTTGTTCTGTTGTTTTAGTCAGATACTTTCGATCGTCTCAGTCATTTTCAAGAACAATGTGTTGTCTGTGTAATACGGAAAATTCAGTTGGCTACATCCTGGAATCTTTTAGAAAGCTGAAAATTTAAAATAGTCCACAGTGATCTCATGTGCAACGGTTAAATTTAGGGTCCTTTTTATGCACATATTAAATATTGGATATACACTACAATATACCGTCTCCTGTGCTTAAAGATATTTTATTTAATGTGGGCTGTTTAATTTGTATATTGATAGCTTCTAGCAGTTTGAATCTTTCCTTGTATTTGTTGCTATATAGTATTTAGACACAAGACATCACCCTGATATATAAAAAAATAAATACACCATTAACTTATTCTATCGTAACTAGACACAGTCTAATTTTAAACAAAATATCTTTTACCACAGAAGAGGGTATCTTTAAGTGCTTTTGAAATCGTTAATACGCGTATTTAGGGCCCCAGATGTGTCTAAAAGATGACGATTCTGTATACTGAAAAGTTTCGGAACATGCAGCTAACCAAATATTCGCCCATTTTTTTTTTTTTCACAGATCAATTCATTGGGCGTCAGCTGGGCAAATCATGATATGAAACAAAAATTCATGAAAATGCTATTCCCAGATAATATTGGGTAACCCCGAAAATAACAAAATGATTGGCACCTGAATAAAAAAAAAAACTTAATCTGGTTTGTTCCAGTAAGAAAGGGGGTGGAGTGGTTATGTTGTAATGGGGAATCTTCAGTAATTAAGTTTTTGGTCCCTCAAAGGTAGTCTGAGCCACTAACATGACATCTAGCTCCGTTGAATTTTTAAAGACCAGCGTTCAGACATAACTTTAAAATATAGGATCAATGAAAAGAAAATCATTTTATTGCACAACGATGCTCCAGCCCGCAGAGCAAGTGAAACTAATGAATATTTAAGGATTTAAAATGACAGACTTAGGAATGGTTAACATGAAGCCCCAGTCAAAAGACCATTGTGAAGAGAATTGTCAAAAGGTAGGTTTATGAGTTGGTTGGGTAGTGAATTTTTTTTAGCATCATATCAATCACTATGTGAGATTTAATACCAACATCTAAATATTTTGAACATAATTTTATGGCTTCATCTGCAGCTAAAATGTATTGTTGGTCATTTGGCTTTAAATATGTATTGTTGGTATGTTGATTTTGTTTAGTGCCATATCAATATCTGTGGGTTAATGCCAAATCTAAATATTTTATACGAGATTATAGGCTTTCAACTGCAGATAGTTTTATACTTTCAAGGTAAAGTTCTTTTTTTTGTTTTGTTTTAGATATAATAATTTGTAGATCATAAAATGTATTTTGGCAATTATACTATAAAAATGTATTTTTATATTTTTTTAGTGTTGCCCTGATTGTCGTTTTGCTATAAAAATTTATTGTTACTCATTTTATTCTAAAAAGTACTGTTGATTTTTGTTTGAGTAGGGGGGTCATTATTTACCCATATCTGTGACCTTAACAGGTGCTACTACTCAAAGTAGGAATGGACCTGGAAACAAGAGCAATTAAAAGTTGGTTACAGGCTCCTCGAAACTTCCAATCTCCAGATTAGATACCTAGCTACCGGATGAATTTTTCGTCAAACCCAGGACTGTAGATTCATAAGGGCTGTATTTTTTTTTTATTTTAAAGCTATTACGTCTGAAGGGATTCTGAAGTAAACTATTAACTAAGTCATTAAATAGAATGGAAATTATTTCAATAATTAATATTACTTTCTCATGATGTTTTAAATAAATTATTGTTGGGTCAGTCATTAGGTTTCATTTTTTTTATTCTTACACTCATACGGATTTTCGATATGAGTGCATAAAAAAATAGGATAGGCCTAAAGATAAGTTTCTCTAAATTCAAACATAAACTCAAGTCATTTCATTCTGTTGCTTATGATATCGGTACATGCGCAAAAGATTTATATTTGAACAAAATCTTCTGACTTTCCAACAATTAGTTTATAATTATTGCATTTTTTTTTCTATTTTGCATGAAATTTTGAACAACACTGTAGATTGCAATTTAGAGGCATGAGATTTAGATACGCATAAACTGAAACAAAAATTATATCACCTTAGCTATCTATCTATCTATCTATCTAGCTAGCTAGCTAGCTAGATAGATAGATAGATAGATAGATAGATAGATAGATAGATAGATATGTGGAAGATTCCAGATGAAAACTTGATGATTTGAATTGATTAAATGTATTAAATGAAAGCAAATTATGACACTTTCATTCAACATTGCGTGTCTATAAGCAAAATTCGGTTTATATTAATTATCTTCTTCAAGCCTATCATTCATGCTTTAGCACTTCCTTCCGCAGGGCTTTTTATGCGCATGCGTTCAACAAATTCGTCTGATTATCTTTCTCGGACTGAATGCCGAGAGAAAAATATTCAGAAATAAGAAAAGGGTGAAAGAGACTGGAAGATTAAAAGGCAATAAAGAAGAAAAATCTACGGAAATTTTCCGATTGCAAATAATGTGATTTCGTCTTTCTATTTCTCTTTCTTTATTTATCTTTCTAGCTATCTCTTCATATCTTTCTTTCTCTCTTCTTTTCCACTTTTACCATTTAACTAATTACTCCCCCTCTCTCTCTCTCTCTCTCTTTCTACATCAATTTTTCATTCTTTTTCTTTTACTCTTCACTTCTCTCTCCTTCTCACTTTTACTTTCTTCTTTTCTTTTACTATTTATCTTTTCTCCCTCTTGCTTTCATTTTTACTATTCTGCTTTTTCTTGAGCGTTTTTTAACTTTTGTCATTAAATCCAATTTTATTTCTTCTTCTTCTTCTCTCTCTTCTCTCTCTCTCTCTCTCTCTCTCTCTCTCATTCTCTCTCCCATACACACTGCCTCTGAATGTTCTTCTGTACTTGTTTACGCCCGTTATTTTCTTATTTTTCACTCCTTTGCTTTTCATTCATTTTCTTTTTTTCTTCACTCACTCATTCACTCACTCACACACTCACTCACCGTTCTTTTTTAATTTATCCTTCTTATCTCACCTTAATTCATCCCCCCAAATTTATTTTCTCTTTTGATCTTACTCTATCAATTTTTTTTTAAACAAGACTCTCTTTCACTCACTTTATTTCCCCCTCGTTTTATCTTCTATCAATATTCACCCTCTTTTTCTTTCTCTCAAGTGTGGATATTTCCTAAGATTAGCTTAATTTCTTTAAAAGTTAAAATTGGCTAAATATGAGACAAGAAAAATATGTTGCACCAATTTCCCAAATTTTAACTTTCTATTACAAATGTCGTTAAATTATATTTGAATTAAGACCAGCTACGAATTTATTATATTCGAATGACAACCACTGATGCCTGTGTATAATAGCAAATTATTTCAGCCATTAGGTAGGCTTTCCTACGGAACTACTTCGACTACAATGTAGGCTCTCATACGCACATATTTCACTTATAAATTAGTTTCTCTCATGCAACTATTACAGCCATAAGCTAGGATTTCTTATGAAAGTATTTCAGCAATGTTAGGATACCTGAAAAAAGTATTTTAGCCATTAGCAAGGATTTCTCAAGCAAATATTCAGTAATAAATTAGACTAACACATACTATTTCAGATGCAAAGTAATCTTTCTCTCCCCTCTCCCCCCTCTCTCTATCTCTCTCTCTCTCTCTCTCTCTTACAACTATTTCAATCGCATAGGAGCTACTCGAGCGCAACTATTTCAGCCACGAATCAGGATCTTTCACGTGTAGTGTCAATCACTAATAATTTTTTCACTTTCCATTTTCAGATTAGCCGCATATTTTTGTCTTCGTCGATAAATACGAAGACAGCCTTCAAGCTTAAAAATATAAAATGTCGACAGTTTCAGGTGAAAATATTCAACTGGAATGACAACAGAGAACAGAGTTTATTTGCCGAGCCGATTGTTGCCACTTGGAAAATGTTTTCTAGGTTGTTTTTTTTTTTAAAGAAATGTAAAATGTAAATAAGTTAGCTATGTGGAATGGTTT
Organism: Acanthosepion pharaonis; assembly: GCA_903632075.3. Taxonomy (NCBI): domain Eukaryota; kingdom Metazoa; phylum Mollusca; class Cephalopoda; order Sepiida; family Sepiidae; genus Acanthosepion; species Acanthosepion pharaonis. The sequence continues at coordinate 986,569 of CAHIKZ030004804.1, read as the reverse complement.
TGAAAGGCAGCAAAATCAAAAGTAAATAATGAAACAAAAACAAAAGAACAAGCAAATATTGATTTCTTTTCCTCTGAGAATCTTCATCGGAAATTTCCCTCCATACGATTTCCGTATGCCATTGCCGACGATAAAATGGGTGGCGGAATCATGGCATCTAAATGCGATAATAGTTGGTGGCTGAAAGCGACGATGAGAAATCAGCAGTCGGTAAGTGTCGAATTGAGATGATGTTTTCTTCTCTAACTGGAAAGGTGAAAGAAGCAATCGGTCCGCAAATAAAGCATGAATTTGTCCAAGCTTTGCGTTAATGGAATGAAATCTAAGCCCGACAGATAAGAATCCGTTTTCTGTTCGGATTCAATAGGGACGCTGGAGATGGACAGATAAGCAAGATGAATCACGGGGTTGTCAGATTAAGTAAATGGAAAAGCATAAAATAGATAGATAGATAGATAGATAGATAGATAGATAGATAGATAGATAGATAGATAGATAGATAGATAGATAGATAGATGTTTCCAGTACCAAAAAGCATATCCCATAGTATATGCTGACATACATATGGTTCCCAAAACATATTCATGAGTTACACAAAACGTCACTTTCGATTGATTCAAAACTTTGATCTCTATAAAATACTAGGATTTAGCTAAAGGAATTTTGCATTATGATACTGATAGCACATGGTTCTTGATAATGATGAAATCTGTCGGACGAACTTGAACCAAATAGAATAGAACAAACCTGAATTTCAGACACTTTATCAAAAATTTCGATCATCATATACAACATTTTATAAGAAAGTTTTAAAAATATAATACAAAATCAAACAAACTTTGTCGAGTGAATTCAATAAAACGTTTGTATATATATATATATATATATATATATATATATGTGTGTGTGTGTGTGTGTGTGTGTGTGTGTGTACAAACACGTTTTATGTAGTTTGCAATGGATAAATTGTCGTCTAAATTATGCAAAAATGAAAATAACACTGACATTTCATTTTAATAGACATATTTACCAAAATTACATAAGAATATCTTAAAATAATAAAGAGTAAATTTATTTAATAAAATCGCCATTGGCTTCAACAACGGCTTCAGACGACTTCGGAATCTGCTGCAACTCTTCTGGACGGTCTCCTTGCTTAAGTTGGTGATGCTGCCATAATTCTTGCCTTCAGTTCTTTAGGAGTTTTGCTGGTGTCTCGCTCAACTGCGCCCCACACATAATAATCAAGGGAGGTTGCAGTATGGGGAGTTAGGTGGCCAGATGTAAGGAGTGATGGGTCGCAGAAATGATCTGACGGCCATGACTGGGTTCTCCTGCTTGTGTGGCATGGTGTAGAATCCTGTTGCCAGACATGGGGTCTTCCAGCAGTCACTATCTTGACCCAGGGTAGCACTTCCTCCTGAAGGCACTTGAGCTAGGCCTCCGTGTTAAATCTGACGTCATGTGGAAAGATGAATGGAAGCATAATGTTGGCATCAATGGTAATCACTCCAAACACATTCGTAATCACCATTAGACTCATCCAACTCTTTCCGAATTCTCTGCACTGATATCCAAACACATTGAAAAGTTCGTATTGGATCATGCTGTTTCCAAATTTCTGACGGAGTGAACTGCGTCATCGCGCTCTTTTTCACACAGACGGTGCCCAGCTGACCTTACTATACTGTGCAGGCGGCAAAATAAAAAAAAAACACCGTGCATGCGCGAAATTAAAAATATGAATTGGCGGCAATTCACCCATCGCACCCTGAATGTTCGTGCAGGAAATTGCAGGGGGTGGATATATAGGAGGTTCACTAGCTACTGTTTTGTATACACAGTTGGTTCATAGATAAATAAAGTTATACATAGAATTGTATATAGTGTTTGTTTGTTGTTTTTCTGGTTAATCCTCTCTATAAAATTTTTATTTTTTAATCGTTTTTTTTCCATTGGTCTCCCACGATGTCCTCAAATATTTGATGCATGTCCCACTACCACAAAACGACTTAATATTTTTAAACAAAGTCCAACAACAAGAAAAACGAAAAAGAAATAATGCATGTCTTTTAAACCTTAACCTCTACTAAAAAAAAACTTTAAGTTCTTATTTCTGAAAACTTATTTATATACCATGATGTCCTACAACATAAGTAAATAGCATTTAAATATAAAAGAAAAGCAAATCACACTTTTTGTGAATAAAAGTGGCTTGCACCAAAAGAAAATAGCAGAAACCAACTGAAGAAGTTTTTCAGCAAATTTTTATTATGTTTTAAAGTAAAAGATTAATTCTAGCAATCCTTATGCTAAAGCTTATGGCCAAATCACACTGAAAACGCTGATTCTCGTTCGATCACGGAGGTTAAGCAGCGTCGAGGCTGATCAGGACTTTGATGAGTGACCGCTTGGGAAAACTTTGTACTGTAAACGGATACAGTACTAACTTCTTATAATCTGAAATATCTGTCCGAAATTCTGGGATTAAGCGTTATCATTATTTACACTAGGACAGTTATCCTCATCTTTGTCATTTTTATGATAAAGTTTCGGTCATTGTGGCCCCGGCCTTTATCAGATGTATGTCGATGCGGATAACCTACAGGGAATTCCGAAATGATCCCATTATTTAATCTTTTTCCACTTCCTATGTCTAGGTATATCTCGCCTAGTTCTTATTTTTAGTACAGATTATATATATATATATATATATATATATATATATATATATATATATATATATATATATATGATCGAAATAAAAATAAACTTAATATTACGAGACATATTAAAAAAAAATTTTTTTTAAAATATGTCTCGTAATATTAAGTTTTATACTTTTATTTCGATCATTAAATTTTGTACCTACAAAAATATCTTTATATATATATAAATATATATATATAATGTGATACAATATGCTGTATATGTCATGCTCAATATTAGGGATAGGGCGTGCGTAAATATACGTTGTGTTTTTGATCGACTATTTGTATATACAGGTCAGTGGTACATCGTGAGTAGTCTAACGGTTAATTTGGTAGGCGTTAACTGTTATGTTTCGAATTATTCTAGGGGCTATTAGGGGAAATAATTGTGGATCCGGATGCAGTTTTGGTGCTAATTATAGTCTTGTTTGATAACTTTATTTATTTGTTATTTTTATTATTTATTATGTTATTATTGGTTGTTATTACGTTTACTTGTGTTTATGTGTGCATGTGATTTGTTAATGTGTTAATTATTTACTGCTCACCAAATTAGTCAATAGAAGAATACAATAAACTACCCACAATGCATCATTGACTTGTGTATATAAATAGTCGTGCAAAAACAACGCATATGGCATGACGATTGCATATAAGCAAAAAAAAGGACTGTCGCCGTTGAGTGCTGACTTCAATGTCCATTTATATATATATATATATATATATATATATATATATATATACACATGTGTGTGTGCGTGTGTGTGTGTGTGAGTGTGTGTGTGTGTGAATAAAGATAAAAGAAAAACTTTTCTTTACCTATAGGTTTCGTTCCCTGAGGGACTTTTCAAGGTAAATGAAAGGATTTTATTTTGCTGCATTTATTTATGAACCAAAGCAAAAAAATATCGTTAAGTTTTGAATTTTCAAATTTTGGATATACTTTAAAATTATTGTAACGGTTAGCTGTGTAAGTAAAGGTAAGCTACGGAAGGAGTTAGGCGATGTAATTTAATCCCTAATAAACGTAATAAACGAAAGTCAATAAATGCTATCAATGTCGTTGTTGAATTTTATTTTCTTATTTATTAATTTTATTTTCTTATTTGTTTATATATATATATATATATATAGATACACCTAGAAAGCCAGGCAAACCTTTCCTGTTTCACTTTACGGATCGTCAGAGAAAGGTTGGCCAACCTTTCTCGATCCGTTTAGGTGAAACCAGGTAGGTTTGTCTGGCTCACTAGGTGTATCTTTTGCTCTACGGTTGTATTGAGCTCTTTTGTTAGTTAGTTGTTACTCGTATCGGGGTTTTTTTCTTTGGGCTTCAGACCTGCATCTGTGCGATTTTTTTTTTTGTCGGCAGAAGTTTATGTTTGTAGCTCTTTCTTTTTTAAAATTTTTTCCCTCGAAATTGATTTGATTAACAAATCAAAAATTCGAGGGTTTTTCGAAACGAGTCTAGTTATTTATATTTATATTTATATATATATATATATATATATATATATATATATATATATATATATATATTAATGTAATACTAATGTATATATATATATATTAATGTAATTATTATTTATTATGTTATTTTAATTTGATAAATTATTTATGTATGTATTTGTCGTACATAATAGGAGATCTTGAGTTTATATTTAATTTAAACAAAAATTTAAGGTCATGTATACTGGCTTGGATAAGGAGAATTTCTTTTAAGAAAGGAGATATTTGAACATATTTTCATTTGTCTTTATTCATATTATATTTTACATGCATATCGTAGTTATATCTTAATGATTAAACACACACACTTATATATATATATATATATATATATGTGTGTGTGTGTGTGTGTGTGTGTGTGTGTGTGTGTGTGTGTGTGTGTGTGTGTGAAAATAAAGATAAAGTAAAACTTCTTTACCGACGCATTTCGTTCCTGAGGGACTTCTTCAAGGTAAATAAAATATGATTTTATTCTGCTGCATGTATTTATAAACCAAGTAAAAAAAATATCGTCAATATATATATATATATATATATATATATATATATATATATATATATATATATATATATATATATATATATATATATATATATATATATATATATATATATATATATATATATATATATATATATATATATATATATATATATATATATATATATATATATATATATATATATATATATATATATATATATATATATATATATATATATATATATATATATTGACTACTAGAGTCAGACCTTCCATGATATTTACTCGGATTAGATTAGACGGAACAAATTATGTAATCTTATAAGTTATGGAGATCAAACGTTTAAAATAACGTTTATCTCACGTGTTTCTAGTTTGATGGATTGATAGAAACAAACATTTTAAATTTGAATAAAACGTTCTGATGAAATGTAGGTCGATTGAAAAATAGCTTGCATTACATGTCTTGTACGTCAATCAATATATATATATATATATATATATATATATATATATATATAAGATGTAAATATGTATGCGCTTCGATATTTATGCAAGCATGTGTACGGACTTGTTTTTAAGCGCGTTTTTTTTTTTTACCCGTAAAATTTGAATGCTTAAAAGTCGAGTTCACTGATGCAGTTCATCTTCGTTCAGCCTGCTAGAAATTTCCATCTCTAATGACCGCCTCTTCTTTCTCTTTAATTTAAATCCGTATTAGGTACATGGACAAAAATACATCATCATCATCACCAATAGCGTTTATAAACAGATATGTTTCTATAAATAATTCAAGAATATGTGTCTGCCGTGCAAGCATGCATGCGTCTGTGTCGGCGTGTGTCTGTTACCAGTTATGTAATAGTAAATATTTATCTGAATTTTTTAAATGCGATTTTATTTCGCATTGATTTATACCCACCTTATCCTGGTTGTTTTTGGGGGGCTATTATTATCATTATTATTATTATTATTATTAAAATGTTTCTTTCAAACAAAATGCCATTTACAGAATCCAGTTCTCTTTTTCTTTTCTTTTTTTTCTTGTCACAATGTTTCGGCCATTCTACTCTCAAATCTTCCTTGGGCGCCTGTCGTCAAAGTAACCTTCATTGAATATTAAACGACGTTCTTCAGGAGAAACACTAGCGTTTCAAAGAAAATGGCAGACGTGAAAGTTTCCTGTTTGAAAGCCGAGTAGAGAGAAACGCCCAAATTCTAATCCGAAAATAACCTTCATTTTAAAATTAGGAAGGAGATTAGGATGTGACAAAATCAAGAGATGAGCTCAATCCATGTTCAGAACAGTCCCGGTGTAATATCGGTTCATCAACACAATAACATAAGTGACAATTAAAAAGTTTAAAGTCTCTAAAGAGGACACTAGGAGGACACATGCGAGGACACCAAGTAGGACACTCGATGCGACAAAAGACATGATAATATCTTGGAATAAAAAAAAATGAAAATGAGATTTTTATTCTAAATTTATCATTCAATATGTACATGAATGCCTAAGGGTTTTTGTCTATGATTCAAATTCATTTGCTTTTGTGTTTCTGAGAAAGAAAATCGCCTTTTAGACTAGCGATAGCGACGCGAGAAGGAAGACGCCCATTAGACTGTTCACTCTCCCGTCACCTACGCTTCATCTCTGCCTCGTTTGTCTATAGCAGTAATATACACCCAGAGGATAAAATCTGCTTACTGTTACAATTTTTTTAAAGCTTTAATTCATGGATGACGATCTGACCGAAGGTTTATTTTTAAGTCGCAAGCGTTTGATTGAAAGAATCTTCACCCTGAGAACGAACCTGAGCAGCAACGCCACAGTTGGTGACCATCCTGAAAGGGGACTTCGAATTTACAAAATGGGTGGATGTTGGGTTCACAGTTTGGTCAAAATAACCAAAGTGTCAGTGCGCATTCATATTAAGTGCCTGGATTTATTTGTTAAAGTATTAACGTCTTTACTACAAGCGATACAGTTTCTCACATTACCAACATAAAGCAACATAAGTTATTTGTGTTTAAAATATTCTCTTAGTATTATAATTATTTCACAACATTGTTCAAGTCTATATCCAGTTCTAACATTGATGATGATGATGATGAGAAACACTTTCTTCACCTACGGCAGAATGCACGATTCATACGACTGAAGATATGCAGTCACTTTGCGGTTTTATGGGCCGATGAAACTCCATCAATGGCCTGGGCTGCTGGGAGATGAGTGTTTTTATCGAGTCCCTATCTCTGGAATGATTACCTATCACGGTTACAGGACCCAGTCCACTCTACTATTCGACCTATAGCTGTATGTATTCATTCAAGAGTATTTGCTTGTAACTGAATGTAGCGAACACGACTAAGATTTGAACTCGGCTCTCCGATTTCTCATTCCGAATCTCTATCCATTTACATCACTCGCACATCAATTTCATATTACTTTTTGCCTATTCATTCATCTCGAATCTTTTTTTTTAACTGTGTCGGCTCCTTTTACTTCACGTTTTCTGTTGTCAATTTTTCCTTCCTTTTTAATCGGTCCCAATAAAGAAATTTCGAAAATATTATGTCTTCACGTTGCTAGTATGGTCATTTTTCGTAGGTTGAGCACTTTGGAAGAAAGGGAATTTGTCAACTACTGCTGATTAATGCTAAAAGTTCTTCGCTATGAACTGAGCCCTCTGGTAGTCAGTAATGGCTATATATCGTATATAATACGTTAAAAATTCCCATAGCGTGCGCTGATGGCCAAAGAGTGAGAGTCTTCGACTGATGTCAAATCGGTCGGGTTTCGATCCCGGCTAGAAGCAATTGCATTTCTAGCCACACTGATGGGCTACGAAACAGTTTGTCTGTGGATGAGTATATATATATGTGAAGATAACAAAACTAATACAACGTTGATTACGTTTGATTTTAGTTTTGCATGAGAATCAAAACGGTAGATAAGTGTATGGTTTGCAAGAAAGAGACAAAGACAGACATAAGAAGAGGAATACCCCCCCATTTTTTGAGTGGTTTACTTTTCTGCGTATGGAAGCAGTTGTCGTATTCTTGACCCCAAATGACAGAGCGAATCAAACATTTTATTCATCTAAAGAAAGGGTCAGAAAATGGAAAGATAAAATCTTCAAAAAAAATATGATGAGCTCATACTTTTAAAATCGTTGTCATACTGTCTTCTATTGTCTTTTGGTTCCGTAAGAGCACACGTCTGATTTCCAGTGAAGAAGCATAACTCCTGTCCCTCTAATCCACATGTATGTTTCCACAAGTTTATTTGATGTAAAAGCCGTACATAGGTGCATCAGTATATGCGCGTGTCTGCACACATTAACTTTCTATGCATTCTAAAATGTATATGCACTCGTGTATATCGTATTTTACAATATTTTTTTATCTCCATCCACCACCACCATTTTCTTGGATTTTTAGATTTGAATTTTTTTACCTCTTACATTTCTTCTTGTCTTCATCTTTTCATCTCCTGGTTCTTTTCTGTACTTCGTGTTTTTTACAAGTCATTTTCTCTTTCTTGTCTTCTTCTTCTTCTTCTTATTATTATTATTATTATTATTATTATTATTATTATCTTTTTATTCCTTGCCTTACTTTTCTTTCTTTCTTTCTTTCTTTCGTTCTTTCTTTCGTTCTTTCTTTCGTCTTCTTCTTGTTCTTCTTCTAGTTTTACTTTCTCCTCCCCACTTCTCCCCTTCTCCCTGTTTTTTCTTTCTTTCTATTTTCTTTTTCTTTAATTCTAGTTTGATTTTCTCTTCATCATTTTTCCTCTTCTTTCTCTCTTTTTCTTTATTTATTTCCTCGTTTCTTCTAAATTTATTTCCTTTCCTCACTCTTCTTTCTGCTTTTTTTTCTTTCTTCTCGATTTATTTCCTCTTCCTCAATTTTGTTATTATCATTTCTGTCTTTTTTTCTTTCTCATTCTTCTTATTATTACTTTTTATTATTCTTATTCTTATTCTTATTCTTATTATTATTATTCAACACACACGTCACCATATTGATTTTATTTTTATTTTGTTTCTCCCCGACTTTTTAGACTTCTATTAAAGATATACCTCTTGCTCATCTCCCTTCTATATTATTATTATTATTATTATTACGCGTAAAGAAGATAAAACAGAGACTGTGCTGTAGCAGTAGTAGTGGTGATGATTTTAAAATTTCTCCATATATTACTATTATTAATTATTATTATTATTATTCCAGTTTTCCTCAGTTGTATTATTGCTATTATTATTATTATTATTATATTTCCTTTGATTTCTGGTGTATACTCTTTTATTATTATTATTTATTATTATTATTGTTGATGTTGTTGTTGTTGTTGTTATTATGTGCCTTGCTAGATTCTCAATCCTGATGTCTTCAAACATGTCTTCCCCCTCAAAGACCTAAGCAGGATTGGATTATACGCCTGCCAAACTGCGCACGTGGGTGTCTTTTTTGTTCTTCCTGCGCATGGTTCCTAGTCAGCCTCAACTCCGCTGTAGAAGTGCTTTTTTTTCTGCTGTAAGCTTAGAGCATGTCTTCTTGAACAGATTGGCCTTTGTTTGCTTGACTTTCTATTCAACAGACAAAAGACGTTTCTTCCCTTTTCTCTCACAGCCAATGTTTTCTCTCTATATAGTTATTCTCTGTCCTCCCCTCTCTCTCTTTATTTATCTATCTATCTCTAAATCTTAATCTCTTTGTCTGTCTCTCTTTCTGTTCCCATGCCTGTCTGTTTCTCTGTCTGTGTCCCTTTCTCTCTCTGTATCTTTCTCTATATCGCTTTTTCCCTCTCTCATATTTATAGCATCTTCTTTCTCCAGCCATTCTCGTTTCATTCTTAAATCTCCCATTTTTTATCTTTCCTCCCATAGTAGGTTACCAATTGATTAACAGATGAGTACTCTCTCTCTCACTCTCTCTCTCTCTTAATCTCTCTATATTTGTATCTATCTCCGTCTCTCTCTTTATATATATACATATATGTGTGTGTGTGAGAGAGAAGTGGTGTAATTTTCGTTCTGTTGACCTGCTTCTTTTATTGTTTCTCTATCTACCTTCTGCTGTTTTCCTTCTGCCTACCTCACTTTTGAACTCTTTCTCTCTCTTACACCCAATTCTTTTTCTGACCACCATCTTTTATTGTATACTGAATGCCAGTGCGTCAAACTTTCGATAGATTTTTATAAATTTTGAATTGTCTTTAAAAAGAAAGAAATGTGTCTACATTTTTTATTCACTAACAATTGTATATAAAAATCCAAAACCAATTTTAAATCTGTAAGAACCTATAACAATTTCAAAATCTACCTACCATTCCGTTTGTCTTCCTGCTTAAAGTAATTTTTATTAATTGATGGTAATTCTGTTTAATACACCTACTTGCCTGCTTGCTTAATTATTTATTTTCCCATGCCTCTTAGAACACAATATGTATGAAAGATGCATTTTACTACACTAAGTTACCTACCAATTTAATTCCTATAATGTCTGACTACTGTAAATCCCTTTCTTCCTGTTTTACAATACATTGCTAAAATAAAGTTTTTTGTAATTAAATTCTCTAATAAAATCATTTTCAATATTTTTTATAATAATATCATTCGCAATTAAATTTTATAAAATCATTCGCATCGAATTTTATAATAAAATCATCTGTAATGGATTTTTATAATAAAATCATTCGCAATGAATTCTATAATATCATCTACAATGAATTTTTATAATAAAACCATTCACAATGAATTCTATAATAAAATTATTTGCAATGAATTTTTATAATGAAATCTTTGGCAATGAATTCAATAATGAAATCATTTACAATGAATTTTTATAATAAAACCATTCACAATGAATTCTATAATAAAATTATTTGCAATGAATTTTTATAATAAAATCATTCGCAATGAATTCTATAATGAAATCATTTACAATGAATTTTTATAATAAAGCCATTCACAATGAATTCTATAATAAAATTATTTGCAATGAATTTTTATAATGAAATCTTTGGCAATGAATCCTTTAATGAAATCATCTACAATGAATTTTTATAATAAAACAATTCACAATGAATTCTATAATAAAATTATTTGCAATAAATAAATTTTTATAATGAAATCTTTGGCAATGAATTTTATAATAAAATGATTCACAATGAATTACCTTAATAAAATTACCTTGCCACAAAACAGTAAGCCACTTATGATATTATATTTTCATCAAATGTTTACAAAAGTTGGGATTTAAATATATACATTTTTCAGGGATGGTTTCTTAGTAAAGTCAACAGGCTGCAACAAGCAAAGCCGGGTTTCTGGTGTCTAATGTCATTTGTCTTAAAATACAACCTTATTCACTGTTTGATTTTTATCAGTTGGAAAATTTTGCTGTGTCATGAGAAATATGATAACTAGCACGAAAGAAAGTTGAAATTTTTACTCAATGCTTTTCATTATCTGGCTGATTGAGTAAACAGCTAATTACGGGCACGAAATCCATTTTTGAAAGTCGATATATGATTATTAATTCCCTCTTCGTTCGCCAGTGTGAAGCAAATATTTAGTTTAACAAGTTTTATTAAATTCAACCGACAAGGTCTATCTATTTTTTATTTTATTTTCCCAATTTTCGAATAACTTGGGAGCGAAATTGTGGCTAAACTTTTCCTAAATTTGTGTTTGTTCTGCTGTTTTTTTTTCGAGTGCTTTCTAGCTCCTCAGTCATTATCAAGAACCATGTGCTATTCCTATGATAGCCAAGATTCCTTTGACTACATCATGTTATTTTATACAGAGCTGAAATTTTGAAAGAGTTCACTGTGACGTCATGTTTTAAGGCGAGCAAGAAAGCATCAAGAAGAATGTATCAAGTATGCGTTGGGCTGATCGATATGTACAGAAATTGACATCACTTTGGCCTGTTACAATCTTTCAACTGTTGATAAAATACTGGGATGTAGCTCATGGAAACTTACCTAGCAGTACATAGTCCTTGATAATGTCTGGGCCGGTCGAAAGTACTTCAACAAAAACAATAGAACAAATATTAACTTCAGACAGTTTATCCCCAATTTCGATCCTGATATACAACTTCTTGTTCAAAAATTGGGAAAAATACAATAAAAACTAAACAGGCAGGCCTTTAGTTTGAATATAGCAAAATTTGTTTATTATATATATATATATATATATATATATATATATATATTGTTTGGGATTTCACTATTTGCCCATAGCTGGTGCTACCACCATAACAGGTGCTACCACCTCGGTTCAGGGTGGACCTGGGAACAACAGCAATTCATAGGTGGTTTTACGCACCTCAAAACCTCCAATCTCCCGATCAGCGGCCTTGCTGCCAGGTGTAGTTTATCGTCATGCCCAGGACGTTTTCACCGGCTAAAAAACGAAAGACAGGCGAAAAGCGTCAGCAAATATTTCTGTTGCTCTGTCCAGAGATCCTCGCTGTTGCACAATATGTGGAATTGCATGCAAGACACGGGCGGAACTGAAGTGTTACGTACGACACAGACTGAATTACGTTGTCAGATTGTCATACGCGGAAACTGAAGGGAGAGTGCATCATATATATGTAGAGAGAGAAACAGAAAGGGAGAGAGTCAATTACTGATGCCCTCTAAAGAATGGACGGACGAGTCCGTCTAGGAAACTCTGGAGTCGAGATGAAGACGGTAACATCAATCGGCTAAGTGCCAAACTTTTACATATATATATATATATATATATATATATATATATATATATATATATTTTTTTACTTTTAGCTTTTATTTAACCATGGTACAATTATAATTTCAATATAACACTTACATTTTCGGAAATGGGTAAAGCGACTTTTTGGCATTACTGTATATATATATATATATATATATATATATATATATATAAAGTGCAGGTATGCAGAAAATAGAAAAAGAACACGTTAGGTGCATAATCCGGAGTTCCTTAGTATTTTTGTTTTAATTTTTAAGAAGACAGTGCTCCATACAGAAGTGGAGCTTATATTATAATATTTTTTGTTTAAAAATATGATTCCTTCGCTACATAAGAGTTCTCATGTTTCAAAAACGAGAGCCGAAACCATCCAAATAATTATTAAAATTAAGTTGAAATGAGGTGTTTAGTCCCGTTTCATCTTCAAGCGAAATTTTAGAAATAAGCTATATATAAGCTTATCAAATATATATATATATATATATATATATATATATATATATATATATATATATATATGATAAGGTGATAGCTTGGGATACTGTTACAGCATGCACATGTTACAACATGTTACACTATATGCATACACGAGGAGCTTCTGAAAAGATGAGAATGAGAGGGCCTTCCAAATAATAAACTCTGATGTTTAGCGATTTGAGAAGATGTTGGCAAATAGGCCTGCCTGGTCGGTAAATTTTTCAGCGCCTCTTATGTGTTTGTGAAAGTTGTGTATATAAAACAAAATATCTATGAACTTATTTGAATTTATAAACTAAAACCTTTTTGCTTTTATATTTTTTTTTAAAATACATTATCATTCATCTTGTTAATGATACATTTTCTTGCAAAGACCCGGTCGTTTGTCATAGTATGACCGTTGATTAGTCAAAATGATTAATGATATATATATATATATATATATATATATATATATATATATATATATATATATATATATATATATATATCATCTGAAAACTTTTGACAACTTAAGATTTCTTGATCTACTTCTAAATTTGCCAGGAGTACAAACAACACCAAAACATTAAACTGAAAACCTTGAGTTATGCTCTTAGTCTCGTCTTATGGATACTATGCATGACACCAAACCCGTTCAGAAATATTTAGATTGTACTTTATAAAACCACTTTCTAAGATCAATGATTTAAAAAAAAGTGTTTTAGCAAATATAATCGGTGCATCTTAGCGAATATCACTCTTTGTTCGAACTTTGTGGGTTGGCGCTACAGAATCATAAACCAGATACCAAAAACCTCATCACTTGAGGGCTTTCAACAGCAGCAACAACTAAAATGGATAGCAAATGTAAATCAAAGAGAAAATAATGACGTAATCAAGATGAAAACAAACGAATCAACGTAGAGAAAAAGTGTCTGTACGACTTGATTTGATATTCGTCTAGTCGTCGGCTCTCGTTCTCCTCGTTGATAAAACATTAAAGTAAGGTTAAAAGAGAATAAAATAAAAGTTCAAATGCCTCCGAAGAGTGCACAACAAAAAGATAAGAATTCTAAAAATGAAATATAAACTCGTCGCTAATGACAATAAAAAAAATCTTTTCTATATTGACTATTATAATAATTCTGTATTGAAATAGTATTGTTGGTTTATCAGTTTTTTCTGACGAGTAAAGAGGAGAAGTCCGCTAGGAAAAAAAAACAAAACAGATTGCTGAATTGTTGTGTAATATCTATCCTTCTATCCGTCAGTTTGTAAAAAAAGTAAAAATAAATTAAAATTAAGTGATTCATTAGTAATGAAAACAATTTTTAAGTAGTTTTAAATGGAACAGATTTAATGTCAAGTAGGAAAATTTCGATAAAAACAGAGAAAAGAGTGTTGAACTCTTATGTAATATCAGTCCTCCCATATGGCAGTGGATGCCGTACAATCTCATCACAGATGAAGGAGAGACTTGAGCCAACGAAAATGTATTTCTACTGAAGGATGCTGAGAATACTATGGACTAAATATATGAGTAACGACGAAGTTTTAATGGAAATAGAAACAAAATTAGAGGGAAATAGATAACTTAACAAAATGTAAATGTTTGACAAACATTACTAAGAGTTAGAAAAGGTAGGAAGTTGTGGAGAGCTATGACCGCCCACGTCCTTAAAATACATGCCATATAAAAGAAAATGTTGACTTTAAATGCCTTTATCACAATGGTGTCTCCGGATTTCTTGGTGTTGCCTGAATTCTTTTATAGTCAGCCATTAGACTTCTAAAAATCGTAATCAAAACAAACCGAAAAGAAGAAAGGAAAGGAATAAAGAATCCGAATAATATAAACATCTATTTTGCTTCTATGCTTTAGATTCCAGGATAGTGAATTTAGAAAACTTAATTTCCCCTTTTAATACTAAGACTGTATTAAAGTGCCTAACCAAATTGATGCTTTTGGTCCAAGTTTCACATCTTGAAGCTCCAAACCGCTACTTTAAATGAAAACTTAAACTTTCGAGTCTTGATGCTCTATTGTCAAAGACAAAATTTTCACACAATAAATGCTAATTAATTGTTTCTCTATAGCTTCCGTGAAGTTACCGTTACCTTTGAAACTCTTTATCACCGACAAAGCCTGAACACTGCCTTTACAGATCGATATTGGCGTTCACTATCGATTTGGCATTGCAACGGCGTGATCAGCGGTCAAAGGATGGCACGACTCTGCTTCTTGTCACTTTGGGAATGTATTCTGATTGATTGCTTTTCCATTGATATTAACTCTTTCTTTTCTTGTTGACAGCAGCAATGGCAGCAGTAGAGTTAACTGAGCATAGCTCAGTGATTAGAGCTTAGGACTACCTGATAAGAGATTTGCAGCTTTATTTTGATCCGTTTCTCTTTCGATCCTGGCGTTTCGACCGCTGCGTTCTCCTCAACGACAGAGGATGCATCGGATAACATGTGGACTGTTAAGATTTACTCACGCAGTTTTATCTCAAATTTACAGATGAAATAACGGTTTTTTTTAAATTTTCAAGTTGGTTGTCAAAAAGTAAATATAACGTTTTTCAACGGTTCTTTCGTATTAGCATTCTCATCTTTCAACATCATCATCAGCAGCAGCAGCAGTCTTTTCTTAAACCTCTAGAATTCAGTGACATTGTAGTTTTGCTTAAATGTAGTGTCATACTCTGTTTCTGATGGAGGATGGCGAGGAGTTTCTGTCGATAAGTTTCTTTTAGCTGAGCATTATCTATCGCCAAGATTCAACACCCCGATTGATATGGATAAGTCGGTTGGTAATTTGCTTTCTTAGTAGTGCCACCAGTTTTATCAATTAAATATGTAATGCACCCCGATTTTTACACATAGCTAAGAATAGATTCTACTACTGGTTTTGAATTCGGAGTTGTTCTTCCTATAGATTGTTTTTCAAATACGACTATAGAGCCAACTGCGACTGGCAATCTAATCTATAGTAATTTTTTTTATTTTCCTCTTATTTTATATGCCATGTCGTTTCAGAATGTGAACGTTCATGTCTCTAAGCCTTTTCTTATAACTTTTGATCCTTACCATCCGTCTTTGTCCTTGTTTTTTCATCAATTCACAAAAATTCTTAAAATGCTTTACTCGCATTTTTCTGTCCGTTTCTCTTACCTTCAGTATGGTCTATGGATTGGAATTATTTCAGGTTTAATTTTTAATTTACTTGATAAATTATTTGAGCTAATATATTTTACTTATTTTAACATTATGTTTCAAGAGAATTGCTCGCCAGCCTTCTCTAGTTAATGTCAGGTTACTTCAGACAATTATGGTTCTCCACAAAATCATTTTCTTCAATATCTGTTGCCATGGCTTTTTAGCAATGGCAATCGAGTGGTTTAAATTCAAAGAATTTTTTTCTTCTAGACTATCTATCATCCAAGGCAAGAGAGCCAAATCGTTTTTACTATTTAATCCATACCTAGACGTAGAACAGATGCAGTCATGATTTTCCCAAGGGCATTTGCGCAAAAGTATACATAACAGGCAAAGTAAGAATTTGAACTTGGTCTGCCAATTTCATCTTTCTTATTGATAACCGTTGTGCTAACCATCTTTCCTTCCTTATACCTATTATCTGATAATCTTCCTGATATCCGCCTCCGCAACAAACGATGTTATCTGATAATCTTTCTGATATCCGCCTCCGCAACAAACGATATTTGATCATAGCATTTCTGGTTATTACGTTAAAGTTTATCAAGTTAATCAGGTATTTTCATAATGAATAAATCTTATAAGAATGAAGTCAGGAATCCTTTGGAATTCAACGCCATTTTTCATTAAAACTTATGTCTGTCTATTTCGCAATCTGTTTAAATCTCTCACGCTCAGATCATATCTACCTATTATAGCTTGTACATATTTATGTGGAAAGATGTATACCAAGGTGTAGAAAGTTTTCGTGTGACGCGTTTTCGACTACACATGCACACGAACGACGAGACGGTGGGAATTCTAAATTTGAAATTATCTTTCGTTTTTTTCTTTTTATGTGTTTTGGGTAATAATGTAAACGATTTCATTTCGATTCTTTTTCTTTTTGTTTCAATCACTTTTGTTATTAGATATCCCACAGTGTGATAATAGAAGATCTGCTAGCAGAACGCGAACAACTACCACCGTAGATTAAATAAAGCATTCAATTCGACATTCCCCGTAAGTTACCCAGATCGACAAGCACCTGATGAGGGCCGGAGATCACATCGGGCGAAACGTTGTGATAACACCACCAAAGATGACGGCTATAGTCCGCGCATAAATAATGTAAATGTCTGAGCAATATTACCCCGAAAAAGTATGAAATTTAGGCACCGTGGTTGTTGTAGATCTAAAAATATACGCCAAATCAATATCTTTATGATATTACGAAAGAAGGGGAACTTGGAAGAAGAGAGACAAGTGTGGAGAAATTGTTGGAATGGGGGAAGTGAAAATCGAAAAAACTCACCTCCCCTAGCATTGCTAGTGTTCCATTCCGATATAATTCATTGATTTGTTTACCCACTGACTTTTTACTCGCTTTTTAATTCTGAAGAACTGATCAATATCGCTATGCAGTGGTTGCGAGATCAGCCTGCAAAGTAGAACGAGGAAGACATAAATACGACGGGAAACAAAAATCATTAATGCTATGAATTTTGAATACGAAAGAAATCGATCCTTGCTTTTCGATATGTCGATTTTGTCACATGAAGATGGCGTTCTAGTTAAAGTCTTTAATTGGAAAGTGTCATTGGCTGATTAAAGGTAATGAATACTGTCAATAGGAGGATGAGAATGATGAATTCAAATGGCTTTGCCTCGGCTGTTATTTTGCTAAGAAAATTACAATTTTGCATCTTCTAATATTTAATCTATTGTCAGCGGGGAACTGTGTCTTAGTGGCAAAATGACAGTAATCATTTCGCTTTCTTTCTTTCTTTCTTTATATCTAGATATCTATCTATCTACGAGGATAAGGCAAAAGTTCTCCCACTTAAAATATCTTTAGACAAGAGTGCGGAGAATTTCTGATTTTTCCCTTGTCACTTTCCTTCGCTTTTATCTCACTTGCTACTTTTTTTTTTCATCCACTCGATTTATTTTTATTTCTTTGTCTATCGCACTATTTCATTGCCTCTTTCAAACTCACTTTCCCTTTTTTACCTTTCTTTTTCTATCTATTCCTTATTTTTATACTTGTTTCTTTTTTTTCTCTCTTCTCTGCCTCTTTTTCCTCACCCCTCCCACCTTTTTACTCTTTCTTTCTCTTTCCCTCTTCCTCCTCTGTCTTTCTATTTATTCCTTTATATCCACTCTCTCTTTATTCATTTCTTTCACTTGTTTATTTATTTCTTATCTTTTCTCTTTTTCTCACTTTCTCTTTTCTTTTGTCACGATAAGAAAATATTCACTTTTGATTTATCGATTTTCTACATTGTAGTTAATTCGTTAATGCAGATGACATTGCAATGATAAAGTTTACTCGAATATTTATTCATTTAAAATCCATCAGTTTTATATTATTATTTAATTTTCATTTTATTACTTTATATTTAAAATTAACTAATGGTAATATTTAATATATTAAAAATATCGCTTAAAAGCAACGTTTCATTTGATAGCTAATATTTCGAATTATAAAAATAGTGAAATAGTTTATAATAATGGGGAAAATAATGAAAGCTACCGATAAAAACGATCGCGTGAAAACGTAAATTGAATTTTGGAGGAGAACAGAATTATAAAAAGGATGCATAGGGAATTAAGAAACACTGACCAGAATCACAAAGAAATTAAGTAACCGGAATATATAGCAATATAGACAATTATTAAGTACAATAACATATCAGAAAATAAGAAACAAATTAATAAAAATACCAACTTTCTGGCTAATGGTTCTTACATCCATACGCAAACCATGAGCGAATATATTCTCTGATATTATCAACAATCCAGAACAAAATCCAAAATGACTGACCCAATGCATTCCTAAAATGATGACACTGCTAATACCCCAAATTACCGACAAATTATTTGCTTATTCACGACCTACAATGCAATAACATCAATTTTAATTAAACCTATATATCAGTTTTTTGATATACGTGTAGAGTATAAATGATACAAAACGTGTTTGCGGGAAATGGGATTGGCGAATCCAGTTCGAATTCAAGCTTAGACCTTGGTTCGCTTTCGCACAAATATCCTTACGAATTCATATCTTCTCGTCCTAGCTATGCTTTTGCAGCAGTGGGTGGGGGGGGTGCAGACTTGGCTCTTAATCTTTGGTCAGCAGTCATTCGAGAACAACTTTGAAAGGAAAACCTCTTGGGCACGGGGCTAGAAACTTCATACATTTAGACCTAATTGTTACGGAACTACAACAATAGTGAGGTTGCGGCCTTAGCACGGTGAGGCTGTGGCCTTAGCCTAGGTGTGGCCTTAGCCCAGGTGTGGCCATAGCATGGTGAGGCTCTAGTCTGAGCGTGATGAGGCTGTGGCCTTAGCATGGTGATACTGTTGCCTTAGCGTATTGAGGCTGTGATCTGAGCGTGGTGAGGCTGTGGTTTTAACATGGTGAAGCTCTTGGTTTTAGCGTAGTGAGCCTTATTCTTAATACTCTACGGGGATAATATTTTAAAAAATCAACAAATGTTCGTCGTGTTTTTAAGTGAAATTCAATTTAAAATTTAAATATTTGTACATACATTTATTCAACCACATGTGTGCCATTTTGTTCCACTTCCTTTTGCCATATTTGAGGCAACTTCATGGTTTTTTTTCTCCTAAAATTTGGCATATTTCCGGGTGAAGAATTAGTTGTTTTTAAAGGTTTCAAAAGAATAAAAGTTCTTCCCATTATGAGAATTTTTAAGGTTCGAAATAAATCTGAAGGCGCAAGATCTGGTGAATACAGTGTGTGGTGGAATAGGACATCCCAACCAAACTGCTCCAACATATGCCGGGTCGGTAAAGAGACACGAGGTTTGCCATTGTAAAGATGGAAGACGACATAATATTGCGATTGAATAATTCTGGATGCTGCCTTCAATCGGTCTAATTAGGGAGAGAGTGGAGAAACTGAAAGGGGCTCTTAAAGGAAAAAGCCATCGCAATCTCACTAGATACGCATCATCAGCTTCTATCTATGCCGACCGGCTTACAGAATAGTTAACAATGGCTTATTCTGTTTTCCACAGCATATTTTTGACTCCACATTGTTACAAATAATTCATTTTTCATCAACTGTTGTTATTGCCTTTGAATAGAGAATCGCAGGTGGAAATGCTGTCCAATATTAATTTCCGTTAAATTGTGATGCAGCTAAGCCAGTGTTTTCAAATGCCTTTCATTACTCATATGAGATATGTGGAGGAGTATCTCTGCAATGTCACGTGTCGTGTGACCTAGATTATTTTTAATAAGCGTTTCGATTTTGTCATCATCAGCAACTACAGTCCTACCTGAACATTCTCGGTCTTCGAGAACAAAATTTCCGCATATGAACCTAACGATCCACTTATGAGCACTATTAGCTACGGGACCATCTCCATAAACAGCACATATCTTTTTTTGCTGTTCATACAGCTTTTGTTTTCTTTTTCAGAAAGAAAAGAGCATCAACTGATGAAAATCCATCTTATTTTCTTCCGTTTCCACTTTCATCGTAAAAATATTTAAAATTCACAATCAACACACGAATCGTATTAAAAGACGCCTTGAAATGCTCCCTTTCGAACTATGTGTATAAACCATAAGTTTCAGTCACGTGTGAAATGAAATCGATTGCTCAAATGCCACCTACTGAAAACGCTCAAACTCTCTTACGAGCAGATGGAAGTTTTTGAAATTCATGTAATTCTTTGCATTTGATATCTTTCTATGATTCCAGCTTTTCTGAAAGTTTTTACAGTAGCATTTCAGCTTCAACTTTTCTTGGTGCTTTAAAAACATTATCATCGACAGTTTAGTGTCTTCTACATCTTGGCTTTATTTCAAGAGAAATGTCCTAACTCTTAAGACACTTTTAGGAAGAATGGTTAGATATTGTTTCACTTCCTTTCACTTCTCGTCCTGGGTATGATGATAAACTACATCCGGCAGTAAGGCCTCTGATCGGTAAGTTTTGATGAGCGTGGAACCACTTTTTAATTGCTGTTTTTCCCATGTTCATTCTGACCCGGGGTGGTACCACCTGTTAGGATCTCATCTATGAGCAAATAACTGAGGTCAAAACACTATGAAAGTATAAAAATATATTTTTATAGTAAAACATTCCAGGGATAGATTTTAATAGTAAAAAATATATCAAAACTCTTAAGGAAATTAAATTTCAGAGTTAAATGACCCATAAGGAGTTGATATGCAGTTAAATAAATCAAACTAAACCAAATCCTTCTACTTCCCAAATGCCATACATGAATATCTACCGTATTGAATCTATTTAATGACTCAAAGAATTTTCTATTGACACTGATGGCATAGATTGGTGTTTAATTTTCAATACAGGATTTCATTATTTGTATAACTGACGCAACACATTCTTCCTATACTTTCTTCATTTGACTCCTTGCAGTATTAAACTGAATAAACACCAATATGTTTTAGTACGTCAAATAATGATACTAATGACAATTGCATTAATTTTTTGTGCGAAAGACGACTTCCAAAAGCTAACGAAATTATTAATAAACAAGAAAATATCGTTGGAAACAAAGAGAGTGCTGTTTGTTTTTTGCTTGTTTGCTTAGAGACATTTCAACACCTTATGGATCATTTAATGCCGAAATTTAATTTTCTTGCGAGCATTAATAATGTCTTTTAGAAAAAAATTGCTGGAATTTTTCTCGAAAATGTATGGCTGGTAATTTTTTTAACTATGAAAATGTATTGCTGGTGTTTTTACGATAAAAATGTATATTTGTACTTTCACAATATTTTGACCCCATTCTGGGGGTTCACTACTTGCCCATAGTTGGGACCCTAACAGGTTCTACCACCCCGGGTCAGGGTGGACCTGGTAACAACAGCAATTAATGTGATTCCACGCTCCTGAAAACCTCTTGGTCAGAGGCCTTGCTTCCGTGTGTAGTTCATCTTCATAGCCAGGGCGTGAAGAGAGTACTGAACTGTTATGCAATATCAGTTGATAGAATGCTATGAATGCTGAACAATCTCCTCACAGATGAAGAAGAGACTTGAGCTAACAGAAATATGATTCTACAGAAGGATACTGGGAATATCATGAACTGAACATGTGAGAATTTTTAAGGAAAACAGAAAGAAAAAGTCGTTTATACTTAGAATCCGGAAGAGAGAATTGAAATCTGTAGCTCACGTAGTGAGGAAATAAGGCTTGGAGAATATGACACTCACGTGACATACTGGAGGCAACAGTGACAGAGGGAAACGGTAAACTAGTTTATGTAAACAGATGGCAAAACAGGGAGCAGGTGTGGTGAAAATGCAAACCTTACTAAGAGCTACAAAGTATAGAAAGTTGTGAAGAGCCATGATCGCCCTTGTTCTGATGGTACACGTCACATAGAAGAAGAAGAAGAAGAAGAAGAAGAAGAATCAATTACATTTTGACAGGCATGATAAAGAAAACCTTTATGGAACATTATAAAATAATTTTCTAAAATGAGAAAATAAATGAAGGGTCAGTTTTCACTTTGCAATGTTTCACTGTCTTGACGAAAGATTAAAGACATAAAATGGAAGAAATATTTGTTAATTCGACTGTGAAATAAACTTCTGCAATTCCTGCTATAAAATAAATAACTTTAAATCAAATTTAAAACAAAAAGGTAAAAGTAATCGTCCGTGGATAGAGAACAATCGTAAAGAATCTTATAATGGGTGAAGGAGGTGGAGAAAGAATGCACTGAATGGCTTTTGCTTGGAAAGGAGAGAATGAAAAAAAAAAAAAAAACAACAGATGCAAGAGAAACGGGTATTTGTATTATTCAAATATCACAAATTTTGGAAACATAGAAAGAATCATGTACGATATCAACTGTCCTTCAGGTATGAATTATAATGGTGTTTCTTTAAGACAAAGAAAGTAAGTAAACAAAGGAAAAAAGAATTGAGAAACAAAAATGAAGGAAAATGAAAGATGGAACAAAATAAATGAAAATCTAAAGAAAGAAATAACAGTGGAGAAAATAAAAATAAACAAAAAAGAAGGAAAATGAAAGGAAACAAAAAATGTAAAAGATGAAAAACAACAAAATTGAAAAAAAGAATGAAAGAAAGAAGGAAAAAAAAATGAACAAAAGGGAAGAAGAAAAGAGATGGAATAAACAAAGAAAAATGAAAGAAGAAAAAGTGAATAAATTAAAAGCGAAAAAAATAATAAATTAACATAATATAAGTAAAAACAAAGTGTTAGAAAGAACGAAAGTAATTACAATCGAAAAATCGAAATGTGTAAAAAAATAAATAAATTTGCAACAAAGTGAGGAAAAATAAAATGAAAGAACCGACGTAAAACGAAGGTCATTACAAAGAAAGAAAGACAGAAAGAAAGAAAGAAGGAAAGAAAGACAGAAAGAAAGAAGGAAAGAAAGAAAAACAGAAAGAAAGAAAGAAAGAAAGAAAGAAAGAAAGAAAGAAAGAAAGAAAGAAAGACAGAAAGAAAGAAAGAAACTCAATAATAATCAACACGTTAGTGCATTTTCTGTTGTTTCCTCTACTCTTTCCCTTTCAGTAAACTCGCCACTAGAAAAACGAACGTCTTAATAAACCATGACAAGTTCGCTTTCTGTCTTCAGGCGCCATCATAGTTATTTGTAAATCAAAGTGACAGGGGAACGGGCGGGGAACGAAGCCGATCGGGTGTGTCCAAGTGAGTTGGTGTAAAGCGGATCTGGAGGGAAAGAAGGCATGGACGTGAGGGTTGGGAAACGGTGACAAAACCCGGGGAGCAACAGACAGGAAAAACTGGAATGAAATGATCGATGCCGACATTTTGGCTGGGTTCGAGAGAAGTTTGATATTCCGGACAAAAATCATGGCGGTTGAAAAACCAAAAAAAAAAAAATTACAAAGGCGGGAAAATATAGGCCATAAAATACAGGATTTCTGACTTTGAACACTTCCTCTCGCCAAAACAATCTTTCCCCGTGACAATCCTCCACATTCACAATGTTCACCCAAAATCTCTCTTGCACCGTGATCTTCGTAAATCTAAAATGGCTGTGCAAATAATAAATTTGCTGCTATATAACAATTTCGGAATAGAAGACGCGTCCCGATTTCAACCAGGAATATTTTGTAAAACTTTTAATTTACAGCAGCCATTCCTAAATATTACTTTACGGCAGGATTTCATATAGAACAAAAATGGAGAACAAAATGTAGTTTTGGGGGGTTTTTTTTTTCGCTTTTGTTTCTTTTTCTTATTTTTTTTTTTTTTTTTTTTGTCTTTTATAACTGTGTATCTTAAACAGGATGCGATGGATAAATTGTCGTCTAAATTACGCAAAAATGAAAATAACACTGACATTTCATTTTAACAGATATATTTACCAAAGTTACACAAAGATCTCTTGAACTACTACAGAGTAAATTTATTCAATAAAATCGTCATTGCCTTCAACCACAGCCTCCAGACGACTTCAGAATTTCCTTGTTTAAGTTGGTTAATGCTGCCATAATTCTTGCCTTCAGTTCATCTTTGGTGTTACAAGGAGTTTTGTTGGCCAACTACGCCCCACACATAATAATCAAGTGAGCTTCAGTCTGGGGAGTTAGGTGGCCAGGTGTAAGGTGTGATATGGTCTCAGAAACAATCATGACTGTCTTTGAGCATTTCAATTTCCTCAGACTCACAATACTGATTAGAAATGACAAAATAAATAAATGTGTCCCCATTACGATTTATATAATTTCCGTTAAAAAAAAAACTCTGAAAATACATTCCCTGTTACTTTTTTTTTCTGTTTTCTAATTTTGCCATTCAATCACTATATTTCCAACTATTTTTTTTCTTACACGGGCTGTCCCTAAAGTCGGAACACATAGGAAATCTCATTAATTATATTTTTTTTACCTCCACAGATTAAACATGGTTTTGTCAAAAGAAGAAAGAATTGACTTCTTTTTCTGGAATATGCTAATGGAGAAGGTGTACTCAATGAAAATCACGGATGGAACATACTCAATTGAACGCATAAAAAGTGAATGCGCTAAATTTGGCAGCAATGTGGAGTTATGGCATTCATGTGAATCTTCCAAAGTGCATCAACATTTGCATCACAAATGATGGAAATCATATTGAAGGTGTTATTTTTTAATAATATTTGTTCGATAAGATTTTGTTGAAAATGTCATTTCTTGAAAATATGCATTTTGCCTATCTGTCCAGACTTTAGGAAACCTTGTATATTATTAGCATGGTTCAGTGGAAGATATGTTGACAGCATGAAGTCTTATTACCACAGGCGGGCTTCTCAGATCGCACTGTCAGCCAAAATAGCTGAATTAGAAACGCCAAGATTAACGAAATGATACTTAGAAAATCGCACTCTCTGAGTGGTAAATCTTTTCTGAGTCATCATGTAAAGCATGTCTTTCCTCACTAATTCATTTTTAGAGAAAAGGACATATACTTTCCCTTGACACCGTACAATTTCACAAAACTTCCTAGAAGTCAGCCAAAAACGAAAGCACTTCTAATACTCTAAAGCACTTCAAATACTCTGTTTATTTTTTAAATTTAACGTGTTTTTTTAATGTGTTGCTTCTATCCTGGGTTTCGTTATTTGATTTTGTTTAACGGCATGTCAACCTCTATGGGTTATTTAATGCAGAAATCAAAATATTTTGTACGCATTTTTTGAGATAATAATGATTGAGTGATACAAGTCTTACTAATTAACCCATAGCTGGGGGAGAAGCGGTGAATTCATACCTTCTCAAAGGGTATTTGCATTTAGAGTGAATATAACGATCTCAACGAGAATTGGAGCTCGGCTCTCTGATTAAGAATTCCGAGCCATTATCCATAGCATCGGGTATTCGCAAGTGGTCACCTATCTACGTACTGTCCTGGCTCGACATTGCTTAACTTCGCTGAACGTGCAGGAAGCGTTATTTTAATGTAATTTGGCCTTAAGTCTCTATCAATGGGAGAGTTTTTAAAACATATCATCATATGAACAGTGATCGAGATATCTATGAGGGGCTGGTCAGGTACTAAGCTGTGCAGCGTCTACACACGTGCCACACACGGTCATGGGATAAAAGCTGAGCACCTGACCATATATCTCGATCACTGTCACCAAATGTCAAAGTCAACTTTATCTTAAGAGATCCAACTGTGAATCTTGTCGATGTCCCCATTTGCTGAATGCTAACAGATCGCAGGAAGGAAAACATGGTTGTATCTCATTCCTACCCCCGCCTAGAACGCTACCCTCGTGATTTAAAATAGAAACTATTTGAAAAAAAAAAGGGGGGGGAAACTACTATTGAAATAAATATTTATTGTTTTTGTCTTCTTTTAAATATGCAATCGATTCCTAGAGTTTCACCTGTGAAAACAAAAAAAAAAATGTACATTTTCCTCTCATGGCGTGTTATCCATTGTCTCCGGT
>CAHIKZ030004804.1:922500-957500 GCA_903632075.3 Acanthosepion pharaonis | reverse complement strand
CTATCAAACATTAAAATCTATTTTTTACATAAATTGCTAAAACTTACCACCCCTCTTCTTCATATGTAAAACCCATTTACAGCCTCTTTCTCTTTACTTCCCCGCTTCTTTCTTTTTCCTTTTTCCATTTTCTTTTCTCTCCCATTTCAATATATCACTTCTGTTAAGTTAACCATTTAAATAGGTCAAGGTCTGGTCACTCCTCCTCCCCCAATACTAAGTATGATTGAGAGAAATATTAAATTAAACCCTCTCTAAACTCTACCATGTCTCTCTAACCACTACTTATTACACTCTCTATTAAATTACAAAAACTTACACTACCCATCAATTTTCATTTCATTTTTCGTTTCATCTTTTGGAAGTGCTATCTGATGATCCGGCGTCCTTTAAAAGGGCTCTGGTGAAATAAATTATTATAATGGTAACTTAAAGCGGTCTGTTTTTCTTTAAAACACACACACACACACACACACACACACACACACACACACACACACACACACATATATATATATATATATATATATATATATATACGCCGAAATAAACAAACACAAAGCAGAGTGATTTATTATCTTAAAAAGATGAAAATGCTGACCGGAATATTACCGCGGTTCTGACCGCGAAGGTGTCGTCAAGTGGTTTATGCAGCGAATTAATCAGAGGCAATGCAAGAACTTAAATGCCTTTATTCGACACCGGAAGTAATGGGTGGGGGAGTTGTAGTGGAATAAATAAAGGTGAGGAAAAAATGAATAAATTAAAAATAAAAAGTAGGGGGGAAAAATAAAAAAAATTCCAACTTTATCTAGGTTCGTATAACCCCAAAGTTAACTTCTTGACATATCTATATTTGAGCATGTTCTCAGTTCTCCCATTCAACAACTCACTACCAGCCTTGTATGTTGCAATATCTAGATTCTCCTCCTGACACATTCCATAAAATACTTCATATTTGGATATTTGATTTTCATCACTCTCGGCACGTCTTTGGGGGACACAGCAAGTCAACATTTGTTCTGTGTGTTCATCATTTTATCCTCGTAGATTTTTTTCTCGTCTGAGAAAAACGAAAGCATGTCCTTTTGGAGGGGATGCTTGAGTTTGTTCAAAAGCTTCATAGCACAGTCTTTCCACTTGTCCTCCATGATGTGAGAAAAAAATTGTCCCTCTCTCATTTTGTATTAGAAATACCGAATGTCCACCTGCCTGATAAGAAACTCAGACACTCTATATATATATATATATATATATATATATATATATCTGTGTGTGTGTGCGCGCGTGTGTGTGGGCGCGTGTGTGTGCGCGCGCGTGTACGTGTGTGTGGGAGCGTGTGCGTGTGTGTGCGCGCGCGCGAGTGCGTGTGCAAATAAGGATGAAAAAAAAGTTTCCTTTACCGATGCGTTTCGTCCCCTGAGGAACTTTTTCAAGGTAAATGAAAGGATTTTATTTTGCTGTATGTATTTATAAACCGAAATAAAAAAAATATCGTAATGTTCTGAATTTTCAAAATATGGGTATGCTCTAAAATATTGTAATGGTTACCTGTGTAATTAAAGGTAAGCTATGGAAGAAATTAACGATGTAATTTAATGCCTAATAAACGTAATAATCGAAAATGAATAAATGTGGTTAATGTTGATGTTGAATTTTATTTTCTTATTTGTTTATTAATTTGTGTTGAATTTTGACAACAATCCTTTAGTTAGGCATTATATTAAATGGCGAAAGACAAAGTATGTATATTAAGCATTTGATAATTTTCATCTGATATCGAATCAATTTATCTTTATCTTTTTATTGTTATCATTTTAAACCTTCATTCGCGGCCATGATAACTTCTTCACTATAAGTGCAAGAAAACGACTGAAAATCTTAAAAGTACTTTATATTAAAATTAAACCTGTTTTACTTTAAGTATTCACGGCTTAAAAGGCCTTTAAGCTGAAAATTCCTATTTAGCACGCAACGCAAAATTCTATTTCATCGTCCAAATATATGAGTCCATGTTCATTTCCAACTTACACTGACAACAACACAAACGACATACTGGGTATTTGGGGACATTCAATATTTCGTACATTGTTTAAAATGTGGTTATATATAATATTTTTTTCAAAATTATTTGTGGAGAAAGGTGATCATTATCGTGTATAGAATGTAAGGTGATAAGAACAACTTGAAAAGAGGTTTGGCAGTTTTACGCCTTAAGCTATGATGCCGGTATTGGTAAACGCATATAATGCGAAACGAACTGAACATTACTCTTGGGGCGTTTAATTTTGTCCAATAATAAATCACGCTACGATCTGCAGCTTTTGCTGTGTTACAGTGAATATTCAAAAAGAAATCAGACAATTGTAATATGGATATTTTATTAGATTTCTTCGTCTGTTTCATTGTTCTTCCTTATAAAGTTTCAGCCGAGCTATTCTCCAGCCATTATATTAAACAGTGAAATTTTGGTATCAAGAATTCGCTTCAAAAGAGATTTAAATTTCCTGTTTCCCAGTTCGTTTATCAGTCAAAGACATTTCTTTAGGCCAAGTTCCTTCCGTTTTATCCCTCAGAATGGATCAGCTATTATATCACATTGAGATCACAAGCGACATAACAGACAAAGTAGTTAAAATGTTTAGGAAAGCTAGTGTGTTTAAAACTGAATTTTTACGCGTGTGACGTTACAAAACGTATAAAGACAGGTTTTGTGTGAATTCGACTTTGTAAATACGCACGTGTTCATCTGTACAAATGTTTGCGTTGTTTTGTCTCATCATGGTTGACTGATTATTCAATTCTCTTTGTCTCAAGAAAGCAGTCCGTATCTTTCTTCCAGAAAGATACTCACCACATTTCAATAAGCTAATAAACAAACTCCGCTTCGCCAGGAAACACAAGACGTAAGAGAAAATCAATAATCTAAATATGTGTATAATGCAACACGTCTTGCTTCCCACTCCCCACACCTTAGTTTGACTATTTTTGTTGTTAGATTCTTTGCTCAGAAAACTATTTTATATTTTTAGGATTTCCACAAGCTTTCCAAAAATCCATTCGTTCGCTTTCTTGCCATTGCTTTTTATTTATTTGTCCTTAAAACTTCCATGTTTAATTTTTCTTGCGACATGTAGGATTTTTGTTTTCTTTCCACAACAGACAACCATCTTTTACTATTTATCACTTTTGGCGGGATTGTCTGAAATAATAATAATAATAATGATAATAATAATAATAATGGTAATATTAATAATAGTACAGCTCACACATTACGAAGAGCTTTATCTATTTAAAATGTCAGTGATCTTAGATTAATTTGTTATATTTTATTTTTTTTTTCACAAAAAATGATCATGAAGCCATTTCTGACTTTAGGTCGCTGGTAGGGATCCGGAAGGATATGTGCCTCCGGGAGAAACCAGAGAAAATAATAATAATAATAATAATAATAATAATAATAATAATAATAATAATAATATGAACATCACTTTTAACCAATCATAGAATGTCTTTACTATTCTTTGGGACTTTACCATTCATACAAAGTACCAAGCTATATGGATTAACAATAAACACATTCCTTATGAGAATGCCATCAGATAAAAATATATTTCTTCAAGAATTTAACAAAATACGTAACTGTAAAGATCTCAAAATGATCTTTTGAAATGTAAAAAATGTATCAGAATAAAATTACTGTTATTAGTATAACAATTGAAGGCCTTAGTACGATAAACATGTACTGACAAAACATTAACAAGATCCTTGGTAGTCCCTATTGACAAGAGATTCAAAGAATTTCACTTTGTGGAACTGCTCATCTTCTCAAGAAAGTATTATTAACGTTAAGAGAATATAAATACTGCATGTTGAATATCACTAAACATCAGAATTTGTGAAAGCAGAAATCATATATTTACTACATAACCTTACACCATGTATTTCATAATGATCCAGTAAGTACTGAATAGAAAACAAAAGTAATAATAACAATTATTATTATTATTATTATTATTATTATTATTATTTACTTTGATTTCTGGTGTGTACTCATTACTTTCCGGGCAATTAAAAAAATAAAATAAAATAAAAAATTAAAAAAAAAATCGCACATATTTTACATAGATGTGAGCTGTACTTGTGAGTGCAAGTTTTATTATTATTATTATTATTATTATTTTCTTTGATTTCTGGCGTTTACACATTTCTTTCCGGGTCCCGCCCAGGGACTTAAGGTTAGAAATGGCGTCATGACACTTTTCACTGACAAAAAAAAAAAAAAAAAAAAAAAAATTAAATTACATAGATAAAGCCCTTCGTAAGGTGTGGGCTGTACTTGTCAGAACAATTTTTTGTATCTCCTTGAGGCATGGACTTCCAGGAATCCTTTCAATTAGTCGACTGCAATCTTTTCCACCCAGTCCTAGGGCTCCAACTACAACAGGGATTGTTGATGTTCCCATATGCCACATTTTCGAGATTTCTATTTCAAGGTCCTTGTACTTTGACAACTTTTTGAATATCTTCAAAGATACATAAGGAGGCACCGTTTTTGTTTGTGGTCTTTAATTATTATTATTATTATCATTATTATTATTTCCTTGGATTTCTGTTGTATATACCTTTACTTCTAGGTCACAACCAGAGATCTCAGATCAGGAATGGCTTCATGACATTTCCCACTGATCTTTTTTTTTTGTTTGCAAAAACAAAAAAAAATAAGATCACATACATTT
Organism: Acanthosepion pharaonis; assembly: GCA_903632075.3. Taxonomy (NCBI): domain Eukaryota; kingdom Metazoa; phylum Mollusca; class Cephalopoda; order Sepiida; family Sepiidae; genus Acanthosepion; species Acanthosepion pharaonis. The sequence continues at coordinate 952,761 of CAHIKZ030004804.1, read as the reverse complement.
TATATAAATAAAGCTCTTCGAGTTTATATAAATAAAGCTCTTATGAGTCTATCGAAACATTTTCCAATCAAACCGAGGATTCCAGCTACAACTGGAATTATTGATATCCTCATGTGACACTACTTTTAGATTTCCATTTTAAGATCCTTGTATTTTCATAGTTTTTTTGAATATCTTCAAAGATACATTACAATTTTACAATGTCAATAAGAAAACACATTCTGGTTTTGTGGCCTTTGATCGTGATGTCTCGGAGATGAGCCTTGATTGTTCTGTCTGTGTGTATTGAAAAATCCCATGAGATTGCTAAAGGTCTCTTATCTCTCTAACCGGGTGTGGGTGATGTTCATGCCAGTTTCTCGCAGTTTCCTTTCCGTAAAAGTGGTATATTTTCCAGTGCAGACATTGGCCCAATCTATCAGACCGAGTTTTATATTCAGTGGGTGCCAATACCATGCAATATCACCCAGACCCGGTTACAGAGATAGGACTTCTTAACAATTTTATGGGACTTTACAATAAACACAGATAGAACAATCAAAGCTAATCGTCCAGACATCGTGATCAAAGGACACAAAACCAGAATGTGCTTTGTTATTGACATAGCAATCCTTACAGTTGTAATGTATCTTTGAAGATCTACAAAAAAAACTATCAAAATACAAGGATTTTGAAATGGAAATCTAAAAATGTGTCACGTGAGGACATCAACAATTCTAAATGTTTCGATAGACTCATTGAGTGGATCCCTGGTAGCCCATGACTTAAAGAAATACAAAAGAACGTACTGACAAGTACACAAGCATGCAGCCTAACGAAGGGTTTTATCTATGTAAAATATGTGTGATCTTAGGTTTGTTTTTTCTTCAAAAAAAAGGATCAGTGAAAAATATAATGATCCGGAAAGAAATATGTATACACAAGAAATCAAAGGAAATAATAATAATAATAATAATCATAATAATAATGATGATGATGAAGACTTTAATTATTAGATCAAAAGATTTTATATAAAGTGGAAAGAAGGGCTGACCATCATTGCATCAGTTCAAATTATTTGAAGACTCTCATAGTTAGAATGGCTAAGAATGGCTATTTCCAAGAGCCAAGTGTTACAATAAAATTAATTAGGTGAAAATTTCCAAACGAGGAAGCAAACGCCACCAAATAAAATAACACAACTGTGCAGTTATTTAGGAAAAGAAAATTGAATGAAAATGAAGAGACATGGACATTGTCGGGCAGAGAGGAACCGAAAACGAAATTAAATCTTGATTTATTGCGACTCAGAACAACGTCATAAAAATTAATTTTATAAAAGTATCAATAAAAAAGATGTTTACAGATTATAATCATTTAAAAAAAAACAAACAAATAACGCTTAATTCTAATCATTTTGGCAGAGTTTTCCTATTAACACTTAGACATTAATTTTATTCAAATTTAAACATAAAAAAAAACATACAAAATTATAGGAAAAATAAATATCGTTGGAGAAATTCACAAAAGACATTACTTACCATTTTTGCTTTAATTAAACTTGCACACACGAAGTACGTGAATGTGCACACGTATTAAATAATTGCGTACGTAGTTTCTCATGAGTAAAATCAAAAGACAAACTTTTCTTTGCCGACGCGTTTCGTCCACTAAGAGATTTTATCAATGTAAATGTAAGGATCTTATTTTGATGCATGTATTTATAGCCAAAAGTAAAGATAAACTATGGATGGCGCTAAGTAATGTAATTTTATAAAAAATGAACGAAAGTACGTAAATTTTGTTTCTTATACACGTATAGTACACTTAATTACAACTTATCATAAACTCAAGACATTCTCCCAGGAACGTTCATACATTCACACGTATGCAGGCTCCCTCGCACTTAATCAAACATATTTAAATGCAAACGCACTCACTGTAAATGCGTATACGCGCAAACCAAAAACTCCGACCAGTTTTCTATTCATGTATTTTCACTCGTTCTATATTCAATCCATGTAAATATATATATATCCTATATATGTTCTTCATATATATATATATATATATATATATATATATATATATATATATATATATATATATATATATGATTAATTTATAAATAAAACAAGATTAAGAACAACAGCAACGTAAAATAAAATCGAACAATTATAACAATATACTGTAATAAATCTTATGAAACAGATAGAAAAATCGTTCCCACTGTATATCTTAGCAACCGCGTCATACGTTTTCCTTTCTTCATTAAGTTACGAACATTCAATTTCTCCGTAGCAATCTGATTTACCAGTATCACTATCCTCCAGAAGTCAAACATATGAATTGCTTTCTGAAGTTGATCGTTGATAACTAAAACCGTGGATGAGTGGGATACCTAGTGTATATTAATATGTATATAATACCAATAATATAAATATCTATGATAGATAGATAGATAGATAGATAGATAGATAGATAGTGAACAGACCGAAATCGACAGATGTGGCAGGAATATTCAAAGCATGGAAGAATGATAGATATATGAATATGTAAGTTAGATTCAGGAGAGTAAAATTGTCTAGTACGACACAGTAAACCAGTCTTCCTCGACTGATTCAATATAATCTTTTCACTCCATATCAGCAGAAAACCTCTCCTGGAGGCTATCATCAGCCATGTTGATGGTGGGTAAAAAGCGTTTTCTTAAGTCATTAAAAAAAACAGTTTCGTTTTGGGGGTGTTAAAGTTAACGAGCCACACAACAACAGAATGTAGATAACTTTTTAGATCAGCTCCTAATCTGACATTATCAGTCCGCTCTAACTTACTATTAAGACAGGAGTGAATAGTTGTGTCTTCAGCATAGATACCGAGTTGAAAACTGATACCATCAGAAAGGTCGATGATGACAATTAGGAACATATGGATAGAAACCTGAAGGACGCCTGCATTAATGCAAAAAGATCTAGAAGAGTAGTCATCCAAGAAAACTTTCATTTTCCGATTCGATAAGACTGAATCAGTTCAAAGATTCTACCAGAAATATTATAAAATTTCAACTTGCTTGTAATTTTTCAGTGAGATTTTGAAATTCAACCAGTTACAGTTCATTACGAAAGTTTCCTTTATTAAATAAAGACATGTTTGAAGAATCGAAAATGTAAAGTTTAATGCCATTTTCGAGTGTGAACATTTTTAAAAGAATTTTCATATTTTTTCCCTTTTAGAAAATGTTAGATAGATAGATAGATAGATAGATAGATAGATAGATAGATAGATAGATAGGAATAATCTGAGATAGATATAGATATGTACAATATGAGATAGATAGATAGATAGATAGATAGATAGATAGTCGTCTCTACTAAAATAGTCACTGAAACATGTAGCTTAAAATACTTGCAATCCATCAAGAATGTTTAACATCTCGACATGGACACAGACGCTAAGCATACTTGAAATCCTAAATGCATAGAAATACATTCACACACACACACACATACACAGAGTCACATACTTAGAGAGAGAGAGAGAGAGAGAGAGAGAGAGAGAGAGAGAGACGCCAGAGACTTAAAGATAATTGCCCCCTTCCCCTTACCCATGATAATATTGCTGATAAATGTCGTTGTTGTTATCTAAAACACCTGAAGGTTTTCTGAAAATAAATATTACACTTCCGGAAAGGAGCCGAGAATCTATTAAGCATTCCAACTGCCATGTTTACTTGATGGAACCATTTGTCTTGGACTGTTGTAGTAAATGTGACTGAAAATAGTTGCGAAATCTAACAATAGACACCACTGAAACACCAAATCCGGAAATAAGACATTGTTTATTCCAAGACACAGATAAACGCCACCGTTTCTATTTCTCTACTTGAATCTTCAGCAAACTTGGGAATCAAACCAACTTTCCGTGGAAGAAAACAAGTGAAAATGTTCACCTTAGACATCTCATCAAATATTCAAGGTTTTTGACGTTTTCATTCCGCTTTGCTTAGTCGACAAACAATAAAATATACATTTACTTTCCAAATTATTTTTTCTCTTCTTTTCATAACATTCATTTCTTATAAACTGTTTCTGTTTCAACTGTTTAAACAAATAAGTTGCCTTGTTTAGGTTTTGAATTGTTTAATCGGGTATGCGTTCTTTATCCACCGTATTAAGTTCATATAATCGTTTATAACACATCGCATAACTGAAAGAGTGTTGTTTAGTGGTCGTCATCCTGGTATCTGTCTTCACTCCACTTATCAACTAACCCTAACCACAATGCCTCTCTACACGTCAACGAATACTTATCAGTATTACTTTAGATATATACTAGCAGCAAAGAAAGCATCATTGATCTGAATAAGTTTTTCTATCAGCTATGAATGGCTTCCCATGAGATCGGGCGATGGGACATTTTATTGCAAACATCGCCATCGTCAATGTCATAATTTTTATTTTCATTGATGTCTTTCGACTTTCATTTTTATAATATTTATTTTTAAAAGCTCAGCCATTATTGTGCACATAGTTATTTTAGTAGGGTATTGTAGATTTTACAAGCATATCAATTTATTGATCAACACTACAGAATGTAAAAGAATTTTTATATGCTATGTTTAACTTGGCAGATTACCAAATAAGGGAGATTGGAAAATTGCCACAAACTAAATGGATTAGATGAACAGTTTCATTACCAAATTCTCTGTGTTTTTTTCTTAGACATATTCCGACTTATGCATAGATATAATTGATTTGCATAGCCAAATCCTACCTATTTGCACGATTCTCAGTGGATCTACTTTCCTACCCACTCATATGTAGCTCCTGCTATATATTTATAGATTCTTGATAAAATCCAAAGAGTAACCTGCAATGTTATTGATACTGATCTCGCATCTCGGTTTCAATTCCTTTCCCGCTGTCATAACGTAGCCTCTCTGTGCCTTTTCTATAAATATTTTCATGGTAATTGTTCCGGTGAACTTTCCTCTATGCTATCTAGTCTTTATGAATTTAAGCGCTGTAACGTCTCATCAATTTACACTTGAAATGGCTGCTAGATACAACCGTAAGTTCTATGCTCAGAGGTTCTTCTATCACACTTCATGCTTGTGGAACTGTCTTCCAGCTTCTTGCTTCCCTGTCAACTTTGATCTTCAAAAATTCCAATGCAGTGTCAATAATTATCTTCTGACTTCATAATTCTTGTTCTTTTATTGTCCTCTACTTAATAGTAGTTTTCCTCATATTCTCGAACACTCAACAAACCCCTTACGTCTTAGTGGCTTTATTGCCTTGCTTGTAATGAAATGATTACAAAAACCTCTTACCTATTTTCTAATTTCATCTTAACCAATTTGACGTATTAGCTTTTTATATAAATCACGCGGTGGGTGGGGGATGCTGTACTTACGATTTAGCTATGTTCTCCCTGTCTTGATCACAACTAAATTGGCTCTTATAAAATTGGTCTGACTGCAATTTACTGTTTTTCTTTTTAAATGTTTTCCGTGTAAAAATCTTTCTACTCTGTCCATTTCTTTTCATGACTTTACGTGTTCGACGCTTGACAAAAATAAAGTCTAGTAAACACACAAACATAAAACATACACGTATATAACAATTTATATTTTATGAAAGGATTTCATTTAATTTTTTATTTAACTTTTCCGGTTTCTTTATGAGTGAACATAGATCAGTGCCATATTTTTTCGCTATTAATCACACAAGACAAAGCCCAAGAGCCACTTAAAGTAGAGATTTCCTGAACGGGATTTGTTTTATGGACGTAAAAATTGGTTTACGAGGATATATAGGACACATAACGATTGACTCTGAACTGGAAGAAGTTAAGATTGTAGTTACTGAGGAAGCATCCTCGCGGGATTCTGTTCTACAAAGTAACGGCTATTGGAAAGAATCTGCTCGGATGGAACTTCCTTTTTACCAATTGAATATTAAATAAATGAGAATGGTTCGCCCCTTTGTATATGACATAGTTGGGGTTAACAGTAAAGGTCTGAACTAATGGAACTAAGGAATGTAATGCGTCAATATTTGCCATGGGAATAGCGATGGAGCAGCAATAGCCTTGTGACGTCTCATCTGTGAGAACGAGGTTAGTGTATTTCAAAAAATAAGGAAAAGTTTTAACTGACTGATTTTGTCTGTTTATTTAGCTATTATCAATTTTCGAGAAACTAATGCTCCGAAACAAAAGCCGACTTGTTACTTGTTTTTATTATTTCAATTGGTGACATGATTGTGTTGCACAATGCAAGACAAAAGCGGCATTATTCCCTAGATAAAACGCATCAACCAGTTATTAAATACATCCTGAATTCTCCAAAATCTTGATTTCAGATTTTATTCACTTTTAATGTTTTCATTTTAAGGACAAATCAAATATTTAGTATATACTTGAGATACACCAAAAGGTCTCGATGAAAACCAATTGGATATATTTACCGATACCAAACACTTACCTACATTCACTGATACAGTAAGTCAAGTAAAATGTAAAATAATTCCTTCTCTATGACCTTTAATCTGCCTAAGATATATAAGGAAAACTATATATATATATATATATATATATATATATGTGTATGTGTGTGTGTGTGTGTGTGTGTGTGTGTGTGTGTGTGAATAAGACAAAAAGGAAAACTTGTTAATGTGTTTCATCCTCAGATGGACTTTATCAAGGCCAATGTAAGGATTTTATTTTACAACAAGTATCTATAAACAGAAATAATAAAAAAAAATGTCGTTAGTTTTTCAAAATGTTTAAATTAAGAACGCTCATAAATATATTTCAGGCTAACTGAAAGTCAAGGTAAACTATGGTGGATGCTAAATGATGTAATTTAATGCCTGATAGACGAAAGTGAGAAAAATGTTGTTATTGTTGTTTTTGAATTATTCTTTTTTAATGTAATTATTATTTAGTTTAGTTTAGTTTGCGAAATTAATTTACGTATTTATTTATTTATTTTAAATAACAGGTTTCGAATTTAACCGTTTTCTTTTAATTTTTTCTTTCATTTATTTTACATTTGTGGTCATGTATATTTTTTAGGAAAGGAGATATTTGAAAACATCCCAGGCGCAGATTTATATTTTGGTAACATTTGATAGCGGCATTCTCAAGAATGTTCCGTCAAAGTAAGTTACTTTCTCTTTAAATAAGTGTGGCATTCAAAGTTTTGGTTGAACATATTTCTATGTATGACTAATGCATTTGATAATTTTTTTTTTTTTTTGTGTTAACAAATAATGTTTTAAAATCTCTGCAAGTTTCACCAATATATTGTGGGGAACAGATGCAATAGTTTATTTTATATACATCTGCTTCAGAATTATTATTGTGAAGGACAATTTTGGTTCTGATCATATCTATAATAGTTTTGGATGTGGTTGTAATTATTTTGATATTGTTGATATTAGATAAGTTGTTTTGGGTAGTAGATGTTAAGAAGTTAGTAAGTAGTACTATATGTCTGTTTTATCTGGTTTATTGTAATTGTTGTTGTTATTAATGTGATTATATTTTGTGGTTGTATATTTTGTATGCCTTTCTCTTAGCGTTATGGAAAGAAATAATGAGGAAATTGTAGGGTTTTAAACATGCTTTCTATGTATAAGTTTTCTATAGCTAAATATAGGTGGCTTCTTAGTACTCTTAAATTAGGTCCTATGATCATTTCAGATTCGATTATGTTGGAGTGGTGAGAATATATATATATATATATATATATATATATATATATATATATATAAACAAAGATTCTATTTATTCACAAAATAGGGTTGATAGAGTATTTCAGAAAGATAACCTCTCGTTGGGTTTAATTTTAGTATTTCATTACACAGGCACATGATCATTTATGCTTATGTATCCAGTATGTTCTTTATAAAGACATTTTTTGAGGGGATATTTTCATCTCATTTTTTTTCTTTTTATCTTAATTTTCACCTTTTCAGATTTCTTAATGCTCCGTTAGATTTCATCGAAAAGACATTAATTAAAAAAGTAAAGGTTTTCCCCAAGGTCCTCTTTCATTTCTTTTTCGTCATCGATTTCCTTTTTACTTATCTTCTACAAAGATCCTGTCTCTGAAACCTTCCAAGTTTGCTTCGCTTTAAAAATATCTTCTCGTAAAATTGTGAATCATTTAATGATTAAAATGCCTATTTTCAGCGCAACTTCAGTTCGGTTCGATTTATTTTTTAACTTTATATTTTTGTTTTACTCTGTGTCTTTCTGGTGCAAATTTCAGATTGTTGTTTCTTTTTTTTTCATTTTTGCTTTTTTTTCTTGATTCCTTTTACATCTCATCCAATCTGCATTATTTTCTGGGGCCTTTATCTTTTTTTATATATTAAATTCTACTCTTTAAAAAACACATCTTTTTTTTATTTCATTCGTTCTTTTTCATTCTAGTTTTCGAGATATCTCTTTCTCTTTCTCTATCAATCTCTCTCTCTATCTCTCTCTCTCTCTCTCTCTCTTTATACTTTCTCTCTTTCTGTTTCTCTATCTCTCTCTTTATCCTTGTCTCTCTCTTTCTCTCTCTATCCTCCACTCTCTCTGTCTCTCTCTTTATCCCCTCGTTTTCTCTTTCTTTATCTCTCTCTATCCTTCTCTCTCTCTTTCTCTTCCTTTATTTCTCTCTATCCTCTCTCTCTCTCTTTATCCCCTCTCTCTCTTTCTATGTTTCTCTCTCTCTCTTTATCCCCTCTCACTTTCTCTATCTCTCTATTTATCTCCTCTCTTTTTCTCTTTCTGTATCTCTCTCTCTCTTTATCCCTCTCTCTCTCTTTTTCTCTTTATCAGTCTCTCCCTATTTATTGCCCTCTCCATCTCTCTCTCTTGCTAAGTTTCGTTTTCCTTTCTGTCGTTTTATTGATTTATCTGTTTAAACTTAGTATAAAGATACATGGTTCTGATTTTACGTCTTTCCTTTCAGAACACTACTCTCTCTCACTTTCTCTCTCTCTTTCTCTCTCTCTTCTCTCTCAATATATATATATATATATATATATATATATATATATATATATATATATCAGTGACTTATCCCGATTGTGTCAACATTCAAGTATATCTATTTCAAAGCAACAAAAATCTTTCATAGTGCGTCGATTTCATTCTTGACTTCAGCTGGATTCAGAATTAATGTTTTAACTTTGTACCTCAAAATGTTGACCGAAATACATCATAGTGTTCATAAAAAAGGAGAAAGAAAGAAAAAAACAAATAAGTAAAAAAAAATAATGAAATAAAATTAACGTGTCTAGTCGAGGTACGTAGATCTGCGCCCCATCGGGCTGGAGACATACCTCATAGGCAATATATTTCTTGCTTTAATTTTACAAATAATCTTTTTAAAATCTCTAATGACTTGTATGCCCTATTTTTCAAAGAACACATTTTTATTTCAATTAATTGTTTTCAAATGACCATTGTAATAGTTTTTTCCGTAGAGTATAAGTTTTTTTAGCGGAATGTATCAATTGAAAAAGGGCAGATTAAATTTAGTCCGACGTTAAGCCTTAACTCATCGACTGGAGGGTTGGGGTGGGGAGTGTGACTGAGGAGTGTTGAGGAAATATGATATCGGTGAACTATTCCTATCTCTACCATTAGTGAGTTGATAACCAGGCTATAAAACAATAAAAAATGGAAAGTGGGCAATAAACAAACTAATATATCAAAGACCTTGTCCGCACTTTTTTCTTACATGTATATATAAAGTGGACACTGAGGTCAGCACAGAGCGGCGACAGTTGAACAGTCATGGCATTTTACTAGTTTTAACCCATGAAAAATTGATAAATCTTAATTTTTACCTTAATAATTGAGTACGCTCATGGTGAGTTCTACGACAATTTCCGTAGAAATTCCGATATCGTATCGTTAAATATTTGAGATTAACAGCTTTAACAAAATATTGCAATGACAGTCTTAAATATGAATGATGGTCATTGTTTTAAGAAATGAAAAGATTTTAGATTGACTGCTTTTTCCATTTCACTGAAACAGCCGTTAAACACTTCTATCTTTTTTTTATTTTCTCACTGGAACCAAGTTGCATCTTTTCTCCTCATTCCACACGATCAAAATGAAATATTCCATTATTTATGAGGTATTGGCAAGGCGTAATGACCGTGCGAACTAATGACAGGAAGGACAAGCACAATTATAATAAGATATTTACGCATGTTCTATGCCTGATATTGAGCACTTTTACCCATAAATACAGCATACCTTGAAACTGTACTGGGTGCGATGGATAAATTTTCGTCTAAATGACGCAGAAATGAAAATAACACTGGTGTTTCATTTTAACTGATATATTTAACAAAATGTCACAAAAATTTCTTGAAATACCAAATAGTAAAATTATTCAATAAAATCGCCATTGGCTTCAAGCACATTCTCCAGACAAGTTCAGAATCTCTTGCAAGTCTTCTGGGCGGTTTAAGTTGATGAATGCTTGCATAATCCTTACCTTCAGTTCATCTTTGGTGTTACAAGGAGTTTTGTTGGTCTCTGGCTCAATTGCGCCCCACACATAGTAAGGTGGGGTGCAGTCTGGGAGTTAGGTGGCCAGATGTAAGGGGTGATACGGTCGCATAAATTGTCTGACATCCATGACTTGGTTCTCCTGCTTGTGCGGCATGGTGCAGAGTCCTATTTCCAGATATAGGGTCTTCCAGCAGCCACCCTCTTGACACAGGGCAGCACTGCCTCCTCAAGGCACTTAATGTAGGCTTCCATGTTGAGTCTGAGTCCTTGTGGAAGATGAATTGAGGCATAACGTCGACATCACTAATAATCTCTCCAAATACCATCCAACTCTTTGCAAATCCTTTGCATTATCATTAGATTGACACCCAGACACATTGAAATGTTCGTATTAGAGCTTCCGGCACGAATACCAAGCAGTATAGCATGCCGTTTCCAAAGTTCTGGCAGAGTGAATTGCATCATGGTGCTCTTTTTCTCACGGATGTTGTGCAGTTGACAAAATAAAAAACAAACAAACCGCCTGTGCAAAATTAAAAATATTAAAATGGCGACAATTTACACATCGTATCCCGTATTTCCATTCGCCTCAGTAGATTTCACCAGTTTAATCACTACTACTCTAATCCACTCTATTCTTTTCATTCTTTTTCAATGTCTTTCTCTTTACCCCTACTCCTACCCCTACTCCTGCCCCTACTCCTACTCCTACTCCTACTCTTACTCCATCATTTTTACTTTCTTTATCGCACCTCTTATTCACTTTCTCAACTATTTTTCTTTTCTCAGTCTCTTTTCTCCTCTAAAATATTGCTTGTTGATTTTCAAAATTTGTCCTGCCATGATTAATTATAAAGCCAAGTTGTAAAATTCTAAATTTAGCCTCCAAGTGCAAATACAAATGTCTACAAATGAACCACCGGTCAATTAAGAGACGTAGTGTACCTATATAGACACGCATGCTCACACTCGCGCACGCACGCACACACACGCTTTCGCGCATGCACATACACGCACAAATACATATATATATATATATATATATATATATATATATATATATGATTATCGATCGATAAAAGGTAAATAGTGCAAATGGAATGATTCTGAATAGAGGCCAATACACACTAAGAATGATGAATGGTGATTATCGAAACAATCGTGAGATAAATTGAAAAACAACTCTGGTTTATAGGCGCGTATACACTAATAAGCATAAGCATAGATAGATAGATAGATAGATAGATAGATAGATAGATAGATTTTTAATAAAATAAAAAAATCTGCCATGTTATTCTTTTTAACCTAATATGTCGGCTTCAGCCAATTTCATACCTCCCTAACGAAGCTTACTTGTGCCTATAAATACTTTTATGGTAATTGTTCGAATGAAGCTTTCTCTTTGGTAACTGTGCTTTCATATATTTAAGCTCAATACTAAATTAATGATAAGTTCTCTTCATTTTACAGTTGAGATGGCTATATGAAACCGTAAGTTCTATCCTAACAGTTTCTTCTCTCGCACTTTCCGCTTGCGCAACTCTCTTCTGGATTCTTCCTTCCCAGTCAACTTTGACCTTCAAAAATGCAATGTCAATCGGTATCTTGTAACTCCTTAATTCTTCTTCTTTTATTGTTCTCTCTCCTTAATAGTATATTTTTCTCATATTCTTTCACACTCAGTAACCCCTTGCGTGTAAGTGGCTTTATTACCTTATTTGGAGGGAAATGATTTAAAAAAAAGATAGAAAACAATGTCACTGAATGCAAACCTTTTGTTATCTGTGATTCGGTGACTAGCCCTTATCATTATTCAAAGAGTTTCGAAGTCTTTGCTGTTTTTATAACAATGCTCCGGCAGATACACTCTTCGGTTTTCTTCAGCTGTATAGGTCATTCGACTGCATTCCTTTTACGCACGTCTGAATGTACAAATTCCGTCTTTAAATAAAAAGAAAAACAGATTAAGCCAACATGGAAACTGAGGCTAGAATTTGGCCTAGTGGTTAACATCGAGGACATTGGAATTGGTGAACGGAATTGATATTCCATCACATAAATCCTATGGAAAAATACATCTCGGCTTCAATCACTTTCTTACCGCTGTAATGTGGCTTCGTCTTGTCTTTTCTATAAATATTTTCATGGCAAGTGTTGATCTTTTACCTTTTAATTTAAAAGTAGTACTTCATGAATTTAAAAGTAGTACGTCATGAATTTAAAAGTAGTACTTCATGAATTTAAAAGTAGTACTAGATTGGCAGTTAGGTCTCATTATTTTTCTTTTGAAATAGGTAAGTGTAACCATAAGTTCTAGTCTAGCAGTTTCTTCTCTCGCATTTCTCACCTGTGGAAATTTCTGTCAACTACAATATACAAAAACATTAATCGCAGCGTAAGTCATTATCTGACCCCTCCAAGCTTGTTTTTTTTTATTGCCTCGGTAAGGTTTTCTTAATTCTCAGCAAACACCTCACGTCTTAGTAGATTTATGGCTTTGCTTGGGATGATAGGATTAAAGAAAAAACAAATGGCATGGATCAAACTTTCCCAAGAAATTATATCAGATACGACACCGCACTGCTAACGTCAGTACAATAATATATATATATATATATATATATATATATATATATATATATATATATATAGTGATAGATAGATAGATAGATAGATAGATAGATAGATAGATAGATGAACATTGCATTTAAATTTTTGTATATCAAAGTTGGTTGGAAAGCATGGAGCCGGAAGGGAGTTCCACAAGCGAGAATACGAGAAAATAAATTGTTAGCATAGAATTTACGGCTACATCTAATCAGCTCAACTGAGATCTCGACGCCAGTCTAGGACTGCGTTTATTTTTTTTTTTTTTAAAGTCAAGTTACCATAGAGAAGAGCATATCCGAACAATTACCATTAAATTATTTATAGAAAAGACACAAAGAGGTAACGTTACGACGGCGAGAGGTGACTGAAGCTGAGCCATCAGATCAGGACCAATTATATTGCTGATTCTTCGTTGAATCTTATCAAGGAGCTCAAGGAAAATGCCAGGGGCACCGGGCCATATGTGGCAGCCATATTCTAACCATGGACGAATGATTGTCTTAAAGATACGTAAGATAGATTCTGGAGGGAAAAATTGCCTCGCACGAGACAGTGAACCGACTTTCTTAGCAGCTGACCTAACAATGGATTCAATATAGTCTTTTCACTTCATGTCACCTGAAAATGTCAGTCCGAGAAGGCTCAACTAGTCACTCCTCTGTTAGTTATTATAAATCTTGATCTTATTTAGTACTCATTGTTTCCTTTCTTTTCACTGAAAGCGAACTAAGGATTGAACTTAATCCCATGGACTATTATCGAATGGATGACTTAGTAAATAATGCAAATAATGATCACTTCTCATCCCCAAAATTCAGATCATCAATTTGCACATTTAGTATCTCAGGTTTTTATGAGTAAATCTGACCGAATTTTCCAGTGAAGCCTGAGGTTTTATTTTATTATTTTTAATAATGTGAAAGCTAATGAAAAATGCACTTCAGAAACAAGCTGTAAGCTAATAATACGTCGAGTATAGAAGTCGCAAGACGCATTCATAATGATTCCTAACTTCTCCGAGAAGTGAGATGCGAAGAGACCCTATAAAACGACTAATGTCTATGATTATTGTTATACAATATGAAGAGTATTTCATTAAAAAATTACGTTTCATATTTTACAAAGATCATTAGAACTACTTTTCAATATTGTTTACTTTTAGATTTTGTTTGCACAATCTCGCGGCTAACTCGTAAAACATAGAGATGAACATTTAAAAAGTGAATATTTACAAAATTCTCCCAATTTTACGATTTTTTGTTCTCTCACAATAAATACTGTTTCGTCATAGTTTTCCGATTACAATTTTAAATTATTTATAGCAACAGCGTAATTTTAAGTGTATTATTTAATAAAACGGCACATAACATCCAATATATATATATATATATATATATATATATATATATATATATATATATATATATATATAATATATAGTAAAATAAATAAATCCGTAAGAATATAATACAAGTGGATCCTAGTAATATAAAAATATTAAAACTGATCTACAAAAAAGACCTAGATTTATTTTATTTATACAGAACAATATAAATGATAAGTCTATTCCCCACATGAGGTGAAAAAGATTTTTTTGATTATTCATTCATATATATATATATATATATATATATATATATATATATATATATATATATATATATATATATATATGGCTGGCTAACACCTCTACCAGACGTATGAGTTGACAAATGGACTCATTTCAAGCTCGGAAGGACATAAAAAGAATCAAGACCGACGTATAAATACGTCTGTCGCTGGATTTTGAGCGTAATTTTTGAGACGTGTTTATTTGTCCGTGTCTGAAAAAGACGCTTTCGTTAAAAAACGCCGGGGAAGGAGTTAATCAATTGATCCCAAAGCAAGGCAATAATGCCACTAAGACGCAAGGGCTACTTGAAGTGAAAGAGAATGAAAAGACCGGAAATCCAATCTTAAACGTGATAAACCTCTACTTCTCTTCAAAAGACCGTGGGGGGGTGTTGTGAACCAGACGGCAGGTGAACCTAATTTACTCCTAGGAGAGATAGCAAAAGGAGAAAGCTTACTAAGAGATACAAAGGATAGAAAGTTGTATAGAATAATAATCACCCACTTTCTGGATGGGGCATGGGACATAGAAGAAAAAGAAGAAACATTTAACCCCAATCAAGGGGTTACAGAGAGTGAAATTTAGAGAAAAGACTGAGTACAGGGGGGGGATTGAGAAAAGAATAAAAAGAAAGGGGGTCAAGACATCAGAAGTTGTCGATTAACATTACATTTAATTTTTTTAAGTTTATAATTATCAAGGAAGTAAGTAAGAAGAGAGGGAATTCCACTGTCGGGAAGTGCGAGAGAAGATGCTGTTGGAATAAAAGAATACTGCTTCGGCAATAAAAGGGTGGGACCGAGATGCCAACCTAGTAGCACGCTTAAATTCATGCAGTTGGGGCAACAGTAAAAATAGCTCGTCAGAGCAGTTGCCATGACAATATTTATAGAAAAGACAGAGGGAAGCCACGCCACTAGTATGGAAAGTGACCGAAGTTGACATACTTGGTCAGGATCGATTAGATTGCATATCCGTCTATGGATTTTGTCGAAAACCTCGAAATGAAGAACAGAGGCATCAGGACAAATGACAGATTCGTCCAATTTTTTAAAACCACCTTTCTTTCTATACGTTTTCTTTATTCTAACTTTTACTACTTATCTCCCTCTCTGTCCTTGTTTCTCTCAAGCTAAATCATTCTTTTTCACCATTTTTTTTCTTCTACCTTGATAGCTATTATTTTTATTCCGCTTTTTTTTCCGTTCATCCTCATTAACACATCGTTGATCGAATTTCTCTCTATCGCTCTTTACTTCTTAGCTACTTTCTGTGTTACATTTTTCCATCGATTTATATTTTCCTCGTCTTCCTAGCAATTCCATTTCCCTGGAATTTGGGCAAAAGGTTTGCTAAAACCATTATTACAAAATAATTCACATATTCAACTACACGTGCCGTCACAACTTCCGAAACAATTTAGCGTGATTCCAAAGACCATTCTGCAAGTTAGGGTGGAAAATTTACATTCTCTAAGACCAGATTAATAATGATAATGATAAGTAAAAACCCAGGCTGGGCGAATAGCAATGCTATTATTAGGGCGTACGAAAAACCTGTATACCTTCGACAATTAATGAAATAATGTTTTCTTTTTCAGTAACATTTTTATCATATCAAAGAAGTGTCTCTCGCCTCAAAAATTATGCGCATGACAAATCGTAACTAAGTAGCCCACAATACTTTTGCTGTCTGCATGTACTGACAACACAGCCACGCGGACTGGACAGAAACCTACATACGCGTACACATAAGGACCGTATATACATACACACACGTAACTGGATACACATTTATACACGCGTGAACATTTAGTGTGGATTGAAATACAATGGTGATTGGCTTGAAATCTTTATTTCTCCAAAATAAATACTGGTTTTACTTTCACTTTGAACTCCTCGACCGCCAGATGTTGCTTTTGTCATAGTTTCATTCAAAAAAGAGAAGTAAACCTCATTAGGCCGTGTAGTAGTTAAAATCGGCATTTTGTCCCTTTGAGATAATCAAAGTTAATGGTGATCAGTAACCAAGTAACAAAAATAAAACCTCGATTTTCTAAATACATTGATTTATTCCATGTCCATTGGTCCAAACCCGCTATTGCTATGAATTTAATTTTTATTATTTGTAAATATTTCTGCAGAAACAAAATATACCTCAGAGGCAATTTTCAGAATGAAAAGTATTTTTTAATATAATTGTTATTAATGTTGTTGTGATTTTAGTTGGTGGTGGTGGGGGTACCATCCGCAAATTGCAATTTCACACATTCATTTAAGGTAAAAAGAAAAAAATATTGCAACAAAGCAAAGGTAGAACAAGATGGAAGAAATGAATGTGTCACGTGGGCCTTAAAATAGCATCGTGTTTTAAAGAAATCAGAAAAAAAATCCGTTTGACGTCACAAGACGCGTTCAGCAGGAAAGTTGAAGTGGGAGGTTAAAAAAGACGGAGAAAAAGAGGCAGAATCTAAGAATGAACCCACAGGGTGGACATTAATTGATTTTTTTGTTTATTATTGTTTTTGTTTTTATTTTGGGGTGAAAGAAAATGTATTTTCAGTATCTGCATTATTTCAAAACCGGCGCGAACGTAGGAAAGGGTCAGTATGAAGTGTCGTCTGCATAACTGAGAAAATGCGGTTGTATAATTTAAGAAATCAATGCAGTTTTAAGAGGATCATTTAATTACTTTTTTATTTATTTCGGAGTTTATACTGCATCGAAGGAAAGACGTTCGAAGAAAGGTTAAAAAAAGGAAAGAAAAATCGAGAGAATGGAATTATAAAGAGAGGGAGTAAGATAAAAGGAGAGAAATGAAGAAAGTGGAGGGAAGAAAAAAGAGATATGAAGAAATGAAAAGAGAAATGTAAAGGAAAAAAGAGAGATGAAGAAAGTAAAACGAGGAATCAGAGGAAGCGAAGAAGATAGATCAAGAAAGGAGAAAGTGAAAGAGAGTGGAAGCTGAGAGATAAAAATGGAGTAAAAAAAGGTAGAGAATATAAAAGAAGGGTAAAAAGAGAGAGAGGCGTAAATGAAGGAAGAGTTAAACGAAATAGAATGAAGATAGGAAAAAGGAAAAAGAATATAATAAAACAAAAGACATTAGAGAGAGATAGGGAAGAAGAGAGTGATGAAAGAAGAGATAAAGGAAGGAAAGACAGGGGGAAGCAGAAAGATAAAGGAAGGAGAGGGATGAATAGAAAGATGTAAAGGAAGGAGAGAGATGAAAAATGAAACAGGGGAAGGAAGGAAGAAAGAAAAATACTAGAAAGAAAATATGAAAGAAATAATTGAACAAAAAGAAAAGCAAAATGAAAGAGAAAAAACAAAAGAAAGAGATCTCAACAGAGACAAAAAAAAAAAAAAAATAAAGTAGGTGTTGAAAGGGTGGAAGGACTTTGAAAAGGAAAAAGGCAGAGGAGTGGTGAAAATACAGTGAAAAAAGACAATGAATATAAACGTATATATATATATATATATATATATATATATATATATATATATATATATATATATATATATATATATATATATATATATATTTGATCATTTCAAAAATTACCTTTGTATATTTTCAGGTAAGAAACTGAAGCTAGTAGATATAGATTCATAGAAGTCCCAAAGAGAAAAACGTGCTTTTGTTAAATAAGTAATTCGAACGCTGATCAATCACGCTAGTCTCTGAGATCAAACTGGTTCACTTTGGTTCAAAAAGTGCTTTCCTGATGGGGAAAAAATAGATATAGGTTCGATCCCTGTCGGAAACAATTTTTTCTTTTGTAGGATTTCTCAATTTATGCTGGTTGTTAAAAAAAAGAACAGGAATATATCACAAAAATATATACACATTAAAAATAACGTTTATAGTAATAAAATAAATATATCTAATTTGTGTTGTGTACTTAGAATCATAAAAAGAGAGTTGAAATTTTTAGGTTCCATATTGAGGAAAGAGGGCTTGGAAAATTTAACACACAGAACATGTTGAAAGCATGAAGGACAGGCGGAAGCAGTGAATAACTTACCTAATGAGTTTGTGTAACTGCTTGGCAGAACAGGGATTTGGGGGAGACAGCAAAAGGACTAACATTGTTAAGAGCAACAGAGGACAGGATGTTGGGGAGACCCATGAAGGGGCACAGTACAAAGTAGAAGAATTATGTTTTAATGAAGATTATTCGATGAATCATCGCAATAAATCGTTTGTTTGAAACAAAAGTGAGATGAATCAAATATTTCTGTAACCATGGAATGTAAGGGAAAGCCCCGACATTGAGCTGTTCTGACACAATTAAATAACATCATTTGTTTTAACTTTTCTCTCTTTTAATCGCCTCAGAAAACCTTTTTTTTTCCTTCTATCAGCATGGCTGATGCTAACCTTCAGGAGTAAATTATTGTACCACGTTGGATTAAATTTTTCCGCTGACATGAAGTGGAAAGATTATATTGAATCAATTGCTAAGGCTGATGCTAAGAAATTTCGTTCACTGTGTTTATAAGTCTACCATTCGACCATACCTTTAATATTGCTGTCAGATCTGGTTTGGTGCTTCTGTTATATATTTATAGATTCTTGATAAAACATAAAGAAAAAACTTTAATGTTATTGGTCCTGACCTGGCAGCTCGGTACCAATTACTTTCCCACCTCCGTAATGTAGCTTCCTTGTGCATTTCCTATAAATACTTTCCTGATCATTTTTCTAATCGACTTTCCTCTATTATCACTAAATTTCATGAATTTAAGCGCAGTACTAGATTAGCGGCAAAGTTTCATCATTTTAAAGTACGAAATGTGGCTAGATGTAACCGTATATTCTGTACTAACAACGTCTTCTCTCGCATTTCTTGCTTGTAGAACTCTTTTTGGGCTTCTTTCTTTCCTCTCAACTTTGATCTTCAAAAATCTAAATGCAACGTCAGTCGTCATCTTTTGTCTTTTGATTCCTGTTCTTTGTTTTTTCTCTCTCTCTCCTTAATATTTTATTCTTTCACATTCAGTAATCTCTTGCATCTTAGTGGCTTTATTGCCTTGCTTGGGATGAAATGAGCGACGTATATATCAAATATAGCAAAGACGATGATTGTCAGTTGAAATAAAACTCCTGAATAATCCGGTTGGTTCATTTGGGCATTGTTTTGTCTCAATTTTTTGTTATTCAAAAATAAAAAGCATTCAGTCGACTCGCTGTGATGAGTTGTGTTTGTACTAGTCAATTGTCCTACCAGTTCTCGGCCGGCGGCTGGGGACGATGCTGGCGGTGGACAGTGGTAGACGCTATGGTTTTCCAGCTGAATGTAGTTGCATCAAAAACAGCCCCAGGTGTGGTACAAGCGGCTAAATTCCGCCTTGTTTGCTTAAATTGGTTTGGGTATTTCTGGGTTGCGCAATTTGAACAAGCACCACGCTTCAGTGAACCCAGAATAGCAAAAGTTTTGTCACATTTACTAGCTCAATGCTTTAAAAATTGATTTGGTTGTCATGAAGTTTGATACCAAAGCGGTGAGTTTCTTGAAGAAAATCAAATTGCACAATCAAGAAAAATAAACCATTTTCATCTATTACGAATGAAGAGTCTCTGCCGTTTCCTCACCTTACATAATAATAATGTTAGCCTAACACCATCACCACTACTACTACGGTACAATATATGCCTTAAGAATATTTGAACTGCTTCTTAACTGAAATATTTGCATATTATCCACCAGTGGAAACATTTGTTTTTCAGAGTATATGTATCTTCAAAGAATGCTGTAACACTATCTTTCAGCCTTCATTCGCCGCGCTTTGAATATTCTGTATCAATAAAGCAAGTTATGAATTCGTGTTGCAATTATAATAGGACTTGGGGCCCAAGTAACAAGTTTTGGATCTGGAGATAATTCAAGTGGATTAGGTCATCCAGTTAATCTCGGTTGAAATGGGTTTTCTAATTTAAAATTCAGACACTGTGTTTGCCCTTGAAGAGGCGACATTTTCTTGCTGTTGTACTCTTGAGAACGGCCAGTTGAATTACGTTCATCGATAATTTCGACAATAGTGCCATCAAATCTTTTTATTTCAGCCTAATCAGCTTTGACATACAAAAATTCCGAGCAGTTGTCCATCAGCGAGGAAAATAATACATGATCTTTAATTAGTTTTTATACATTTCGCTCTCAACATGTCTAACTATCTATCTCTTTCACTCACTCACTCGCTCACTCACTCACACACTATCTATCTATCTATCTATCTATCTATCTATCTATCTATCTATCTATGTCAGTCTTTTTGTGTCTATGTATGTATCTATTAATGTCAGTCTTTTCATATCTAACTTTATATTTTCATATTTATCTCGCTATATATATCTATCTACGCTGACCCCAGCGTTGGCATATATATATATATATATATATATATATATATATATATATATATATATATATACGTAGTATATCTTTTCTTTCGCTCTCTCTCTATGTCAGTCTTTTTACAACTATCTATGTATCTGTGTCAGTCTTTTCATATCTATTTATCTATGTTAGCCTTATCTTATATATCTAACTTAGTATTTTCATATCTATCTAGGTATATATCTATTGTTCGATTCTGACCTCAGTGTTGTCATATCTATCTATCTATCCTTATCTCTTTCTCTTTCTCTGTCTATTTAGTCAGTCTTTTCATATGTATAAGATATCTATCTTTATAGCTATCTATGTCAGTTTTTCATATCTAACTCAGTCTTTCATATCTATATATCTATCTATACTGACCTCAGTCGTTTAATATCTATATAGTTATCTATTTATCTATCGTAGTCTTTTCCTATCTATCAATATATATCTAGGCTGACATTAGTGTTATATCTCTATTTCTGTGTTCATCTATCTTTCTTTCTCTCTCGTTCTCTCTCTCTCCATATATATATATATATATATATATATATATATATATATATATATATATATATATGTGTGTGCATGTGCGACTAGTTGGTCGTCTATATCTGACAACAGTGTGTTCGTATCTATTTTTCAATCTTCCTCTGTGCAATCATTTTCTCTACTTATTACCTTCCAATCATATTTACTCATTCTGTTCATATCTATCTATCTATCTATCTATCTATCTATCTATCTATCTATCTATCTATTCATATCTAAGTCTATTTATCTATTTATTTATTTATCTATCTATCACATTCTGTACATATCAGGTTTTTCTTATATCAGTTCCTCTTTATATTTATCCATCTATATACCTATCACTGTCTAATTATATCTATCTCTGTCTGTTCCTATCTACCTTTCTTCCTATCTATCTATCTATCTATCTATCTATCTATCTATCTATCTATCTATTTAGATCTAAGTCTGGTTATATCTATCTATCTATCTATCTATCTATCTATCTATTCATATCTAAGTCTGTTTATATCTATCTATCTATCTATCTATTTATCTATCTATCTACCTATCTATCTGTCTGTCTATTCATATCTAAGTCTGTTTATATCTATCTATTTATTTATTTATTTATCTATCTATCTATCACATTCTGTTTATATCAGGTTTTTGCTTATATCAGTTCCTCTTTATATGTATCTATCTATATACCTATCACTGTCTAATTATATCTATCTATGTCTGTTCCTATCTACCTTTCTTCCTATCTATCTATCTATCTATCTATCTATCTATCTATCTATCTATCAGTTTCTGTTCATATCAATTTCTGTTCATATCTATCTATATATCACTGTCTCATTATATATATATACGTGTGTGTGTGTGTCTTCCTATCTATCTAACACACTTAACTCATATCTATCTATCTATCTATCTATCACAGCCTGATCATACCTATCTCATTTTCTTCATATCTATTTTCATTTTCTATCATACTATCTACCTCAGTCTGATTGTATTTCTATATCATTTTATACCTATCCATTTCATTATCGAATTCGATCTTATTCATTTGTCTCTGTTCATATTTCTGTATTTCATTCTCGATATTTCTATGCCAGTCTGTTTAGATGAAAATAACATTGAATACAAATCGTTTCTGCTTTCCAAATGCATTGGAGGAGAATCGAGCGCCGTCAACAATCATGAAACATTTTCACCCTCGCCTTTGAAGATTTTATCACAATTACAACAAAGAATAAATTTCAACAAAACCAAACCCAATCATTTCAAGTCTGACATCAAGCATTTTCATCATTGTTTTTTGTTCCTAGTCTTTTTATCTTATTAGTTTTTATCAAAACTTTATTCAAAATAACAGACTGTTGTTTTCTGCAACTTATTTCAACATTTTGAAAATATTCGGCTGATAAAGTTAGACAGAAAGGCCAAAATAAGATGAAGAAAAGACACGTCCAAAATGAACGAGAAAATGCTTCGCTTCATAATTTACGATTTTTACTAGGCGTGAATATTTGCAGTTTAGACACGCTATTATGGTACAAGACCGACAGTAGGGGGCACCCAGTGAGGATCGTAGACGCGGCATTATGATAGTAGATTGGTGCTCGTCGTGCTTCAGGCTCCCATGACCTAAATGGTTTGGTTGTTGTCCATGAGATAGGAGCTAGACTTCAAGTATCATTATAATGTTCCTATTCTGTGCGATTTACTTTCGAGATCGGAGAGTAATAGATCCAGAAAGCTGGGATGAAAGCAATAATAATGTTCACTGAGTCGAGATAGAAATTAAGGGTAAAAAAAGGTCACATTTACGTTACCTCATTTTGCTATTTCCGTTGTTTCAAAATTGGAAATAATCCGTGAACTTACCTAAAAAAACAAAAAGAACACATTATTATCGCACTGAAAAATTAAAAGAAGCTTGAAAATAAAAAGTTGTATTTATTTTACTCATTAAAAGTTTTACTAAAGCCAAACCTTTTATACCGTCATATATTTTTAATTTGAATTTTTCACCATTTATCAAGATAATGATAAAAAAAAAGATCTGTCCCCTGGTAGAGATAATTGCATCTTCATTAATGTTTCCAACTGTCCGTGTTCGAGACTACTTAAAAGTCGGGCTTTCGAAAGCTTATTTTCAAGGCAAGAATGCTTTCCTCATTTGATAGTGTGGCGCAGCACAATCTTGCTAGCTGAAGTCAAACGATTCATGTTCGAGCCTAAGATTCAAGGCAAAAAGAGAATAAAAAGACTAAGTAGAGAGAAAAACTGGTGATATAGGAATATGACATATAAAGGCCAAATTCCGAATTGACGAGAGTTCCTCTCGTTTCCACAACTGAGACAAAACCTTCGTCGCCAAATTAAGATTCTTTTCGTCTTCTATATTCCAATTAAAAGCAGGGAGAAAAAGAAAACTTTCAATAGGTAGAAAGTTAATTCTAAATACCGAATACAACATTGACTTAAAGAAAGATAAAGAAGATATATCAGCCGAAAACTTAGCAAAGCAATAATTAAATAATGTGAAGTTAGTTGCGCATGTTCACTGTTAACATTTGTCGATGTTTTGAGTTCATATAAGAGCCACTTTTAGAATGTTCATTTTAAAAGGTAGGCAGCTTAACATCCTAGAAAACTGGTGAAACACCACCTTATTAGCTTGTTTCAAATTAACTGCTTTTATTTGGTAATATCCCACACTAAATTAAGCTTCGTAAATATTCTAATATACAGATTTATGTCCTAAAAATTCTAATATATAGATATATGTTCTAAATATTCTAATATAATATTGGAATGGCCAAAAAGTTCATTAAGTAAATTTTCTACTTAATAAGCGAATTAACTTTTTAGCCAGCCCAATAATTGTTTTTTATTTATCTGTCTCCATTAATATATATATCTATCTATCTATCTGATATGTCCCGAACGAAGTAGCTAAGTAGTTTTGGCTACTATAACCAAGTAGAATACGGTAGCAGTAATCGACTGGTACGCGTCGTAGTCGCAGGTAAGAAGTGTAGATCAATGGCGTAGTCAAATGGGTGTCGTTATAGACTTAGCTCTCAGACTAAGGCTCTTGACTCTCGTACACATCCGTCGGTATTTATGACGGACACCAGCCAATCATATTCCAGTGAGGGTGAACACAGGTGCATGCATATTCCATTATCTATCTATCTATCTATCTATCTATCTATTCTTTTGTGTTATATTATTATGTATTTTTTATTTTCTGTTTATTAAAATAAATATTTTATTTATGTTATAACATCTATTTGTTAGTTATTTAGGCTTACTAGTTATCGATTGTCGTTTAAAAAGTACCAACTTTGTTACAAATATTTTATATATTATCATATATTCTTATTTTTATATTACTTTTATTATGCATCGTTTATATAAATAATGCGCAGTGTATGTATGTCCGTCCGTTTATTTTTTATCTCGGCGAATCATAAACAACCTGAAGTAACATGTAAACACAATTATAAATTAAATAAAGAACTCATTTAAAGTTAAATTCAAATATCAAACAGTGTGAAAGGTTTTCAGTTTAATTTGTCGCAATTGCAATTGATAATTAAATTATCTAATTGTCTAATTAAACCATAATTAAAACTTAAGTGGGGCACAGTATGGTGTACATATATTGTTTTTTTTTTCTTTTTCTAGCACGCGCACTGTGACGTATTCGTAATATTACACACAGTTCATGTCTTTTAAGTGTGACTTTGCGTGAAGGCATCATAAAGAATGGTGATTTTAATGAAAAGAAAAATTGCGCGTAAAATAAATGTAAACAAACCACGGAGATCGATTGCGTATACGAAGAAAGATTATGACGAATTAGGGTGTTGAATAAAGATAAAATAATTTTATTATTTCTAAATTCTTATAATTTTTACGTACATAGGATTCTGAAGATAAAAGGCCGAAGGCCCAATACCCCATCCACAGGAGTTAGCCTAAAGTCCACCCGAATAGCCGCTTCTAGGATAGTATATATTATATTTGCTAATTTATTTATACATTGGTGAGAATAACTAACTTTTGTTTATTTATGTTTGAACATAACATTTTTTTTAAAATAGGGCGTGTGTTCGAATTTTTAGGTGAGTCATTTTGAATTCTAAAGTTTATTTAGTTTTGTGGATTTTTTTTTCTATTTGTTTTCTATTGCTTAAAACAGTTTTAACAGCAACTACACTTTTGGAAATGGTTTTTTATATATTTGGCAATTAATTTGCTATTTTCTATTATTTGTTATATATTACTTTTTACTAATCACGGATTACTATCTAGTATTTATCAATTAAATATTTTTATTATAATAGTACTAATTGGTATATTTTTTTTAATCATTTCACCCCAAGTAAAGCAATACAGACACTAAGACACAAGGGTCACTGAATGTTAGAAAATATGAGAAAAAATATTATTAAGGAGACGAAACAATAAATATCAAAAGATAACGATTGACATTGCATTTAAATTTTTGAAGATCAAAACTGATTGGTAAGCAAGAATACGGAAGTGATTTCTACAAATGTATTCTGCTTAATACAATGAAATGTGGCATTAATTCAGTTATTTTCCTTCACTAATTTCAACTTTAAATCGCAGAATATTCACTGCAATGGAGTATATGACACAATGAACATTTAACAAATGTGTTTAAGAAAGCCGACCCGATGGTCTGACTTGGGTCGGATATCAAAATGTCACGTGACAGTCGTTAATCGTCCTGTTTTATTAATGATGGATTATCGAAAGAAAATTCCCTGTGAAGGATTTTTTTTTATTCAACCTATCTTTCCAGTTTTCCTTTTTCTATGTCCACAAGTGATACGCTTAATTTATAATTAAGAAGCTTAACAAGTCACATTGAAATAAAATAATTATTGACTTTTTAATTTAATCTATTAATCAAAAGCTATTTTTAAAGCCATAATCCGTATTAATAAAGGCTGAAGAAGCGATTTTCGTAGTATCACCGAAGTTAAGCAACATCGAGCCTGGTCAGTACCTAGACGGGTGATTCCAGTCGGCTTCGTTATATTCTCTTACGCACAATTTTCCTGGAAAAGGTATTAATCCATCTCTTCTATGTTTTTCTTCTTTTTTTCAGTGAGGTTGATCCTGTACAAGGCCAGGGAGCCTCTCAAAGTAGAGGGTTACAGAGTAATAAGCACATTTTATGCGGATATGCGTGAAAGATAAGGGTTACTACAATCTTAACCAGTTCAAGTCTAAACTTAACTGGTTAAGATTGTAGTGATCGGGAAAACATCCAATTGGGAATCGGTTCTCCAGAGCAGTAGTCGGCGGGGTGAAGCTGCTCGAGAGGAACATACATCTCATCAATGGAATACGAATGGAATGAGGGTGGCTCACTATAATATTTGTGGCATGACGGGTCCTAGCTGTGAAGGTTAGGCCTGGTGGAACCAAAGAATATAGCATATATATCCGTGGAAGTGCCAATAGAGAAGAGAGAGGCTTGCAACATTTCGTCTGTGAAAAAGGAGTTTGAGGGTAGAAAATAATTTGTCACCTACAATGATGTGGAGACGCTTTTGAACACTATTGAGACTGAAAAGTGAGGACGTGACAGCTCCTTTCCAAATATGACAGCAGTACTCCATTTTAGGTCTGATCTGGTTCTTGTAAATGTAGAAGATAAACCCGAAGAGTCAGGAACTTACCGGACCGGTACAGAGAACTGACCATTTTCCTGCAACTTTAGCAGATGATCGTATGTACCAGTTCCAGTTGATATCTGTGTTGAGTTTAAGACTATTATAGTCGCTCAAAACATGAGGCCTTCCTAACAGAACATAAATTCATCTTTACGGTCCGATCGGCGATGACAGAATCCAACTAGTTTAGTTTTCGAGGCATTGAATCTAACCGGCCAGTTCTTCCTCCACTGAGATATTATAAGTATATCAGAGGAGTGATCAGCTGCCAATTTCTGGTTATCTAGAGTTTTGTAGGAACACCCATATACTGTTGTATCATTAGCATAGATATTCAAAAATGATCTGAGGGAACTCTTAGGTACACAATTTATATAAAGTAAAAAGAAGGTTGATCCGAAAAGCGACCCTTGGAGGACACCGGCGTTCATTGCTAGGGGCCCGGAGCTAGAGAGTTTGAACAAAAATACTTTGTACCACACCTTGTAAAAGGCCTTTGAAATATCTAAAGCTATGGTCCTTGGGATGTATTTGTTGTTTCACTCATTTGTTGTTTTCACTCATGAGAAATCGGACATCAGAAGTGGATCGGGTCGTTTGTCGCTCAAATGATTGTTCCTATTTAGGTGATCAATAAACTTCGTTTTCATTAGTTTATTCAGTAAAATTTTTAAAAATTTTATGACTTTAAATAACCTGCAAAAGGTTGATAAGTCATAAAAAAGAAATAAATCAAAACCGTATTAATAAGTGGCTGTCTGTAATTTCAGGGTTAGGTCTTAAAAATGTCGTTAAAACTCAAATATTAGTAAATGTCAATATCACGTCGTGTAAAAAGTAGACGCAATTTTCTGATGATTTTTCGTAATAATTTATAAGATAAATTTCCCTAGTCCATTATATATATATATATATATATATATATATATATATATATATATATATGGATGATCGGATAGTCGTTCTCCGATCGCACCCATATGGTAGGGTAGCTAACCGGTTTATACTACAACTATCCTGAGCACACCTTAGTTACAGTTTCTGGGTGAGAGCGTATATTCTGGCATGATCATGTTTGAACAACGCCGGTACGCTCATACCCTCGGTCACGATGACTTGCCACACATACACGCAAGCGCGCATATATCCACGTTTGGTTGAAGACCAACGAATTTTCATGAAGATTTTTATTCTTCATCTTGTCTTCGGTTCGAGGCATTTTCCTGGTTTATAGGCACAATTTGAACATAAATTGTTCAATATCTTCCAAATGCTTTCGGCTTTCATAAAGTATTATCTCTGTGTTTAATAAGTTAATACATTTATATATAGGCCAGCAGTATGTTTCTTTCATCATTTTCGTGCGTCGTGATAACACAAAACCCACTAATGCGTAAAAAGGCGAAACTCGAAATAAGCAAGATACAATGGATAAGGACAGGTCCACCCTTATTAGGTCACAAAAATCTTTTAGAATGGCGCATGAAAACAGGAGGTGGATAGAGAACACTGATGAATTTATGTTGAAACTCTACCTGATAAACAGAGAAATAGGCATAACCAAAAAGAAATTGTGTTGATCTTCAACTGAACTTAGATGAGTCACAAATTGTTGCCCAAATATATTAGGAGAGTTTATGCAATGAATTTTCATTTTGCTTCATTACGCTGACATTAATTAAGGCAAATATTTTTCAATAAACTTTTGTATTATTAGTGTTTAAACAAAACTGTTATAAATTTCTTTTGATTTTATTATAAAAAGAAACATTAATGTCCTCCTTTAAGTAGATATGAGTTGCAATCCTGAATGAAAAGCAAATAAGATTTGAGTGACAAAAATAAATATTTAGCTAACATTATGTTTAGAAACATTATTCCAAGTGGTGTAAGATAAATTGTACATATGACATTATCGACCTTCCATAGTAAAAACATGACGCTTAACTTTTGCGTGACTATGATGATTTTCTAAGAGTAGCTTAGATGAGGCACAAGGCCAAAAGTACGGGAGCCCAATGAGGATCGAACTCACTATTTAGTCGTAATTGATCAAGCGTGACTAACCATTGCACCACGTCGACGTGTACTTGTGCGCAAATATAATATCGTAATAGTAAGGAAAATGACAAAGAGGATTCAGACCCTAAATTAGAATTATCACAACCCGACAGCTTCTAGATCAAAACTGCAAACCGAATTTGATTTAAATGTACACCACCCCCCATGCCTAACTAAAACCTCAATTGGATTTAAAAAATAAGTATATGATCAGCTTGTTCTTCCATGTCTTTAAAGGAGTAAGGGACTGGGCAGATGTACATGGGTATGGGGCATCAAACCGACCTTGTGTCAGATGTGCTCTTGTGCAGATCTAAGTCTTGTAAATGTGGACACTTATACGAATCTGTCCGATGCATATCAAATATTCTGTTAACTGGGGGCTCTTCAAAATATCTTCATTTAGAACTGAAATTTCGACTTTACAGAACCAAGTAAAAGGAGATAACTGCGTTTCGTCAAGCAGAAAAAAGTTATGTCGGAAACCGTTTAAATTTTAATCTGTGGCTGTAAAATAAAATAAAACAATTCGAAGATTCTTAAGCAAAATGCTATATTTTCATCAGGCGTGTAGAAACAGTTATAGGCGGCCATTTTGAATATTCCAAGAACAAGCGAGCAGTTTTTATATTACATGGCAAACAATTGGAGAGAACCTTACTGATCATGCGTAAACAAACATTTATCATTTGGCTTACTTCTTTGCCAGTGAGATTCCTTTGAATGAGCTTGTGTATAATGTGACTGTCCTATTTACAATGACCACGTGAGTAGGTTTTTCGCATTAGGCGCAGGATTTTTGAAGAGAAAATCGCATCACAAAGTTTGTCAGC
>CAHIKZ030004804.1:895000-917500 GCA_903632075.3 Acanthosepion pharaonis | reverse complement strand
TGAGCTGTTTTGAAGAGAGAGAACGCATTTTGATAGATCCGAATTTCTCGTTCGAACTGTGTTACAATATGGTATCAGTACAACGGGAATGATAAAAAGAGGAAGGCGAAGAAAAGAGAAAAATGATTAACGATTACATATCTTTTTTTTTTAATTGAGAAAGCATAAATGACAAAGAAATAAACAACTAGAAGACAAAGAAAGTGTCATGGGATCTTACCCATAATAAGAATAATGGACTATTCCATACGTAATAAATACTGCGCCTCAGCAGTAGTTCACGTTGAGTCAGTAGTTCAAGTCGAGTCAAGAGTCGAGTCAGAGGAAGACCGAAACAGAGTCGCGTTCAGACAATTACTGCAAGCCATTGGAATAGTGATACTGGTCGAGACTACATTGTTCTCTCTACTAAACCTGATTGTTCATACTAACCCTTCTACTTCTATGTATATATTCCTGTTTGTAATATATCTGTGTTATTCCATACCTGTGTTCGAGTTCTTCTTTATTGGTTCTACCTTGAACTATTACCGTGGTACAAGCAACCGGGCCATAACAGAAAGAAAAAAAGAACCAGAAGGATACAAAGAAAGAAAGAAAGAAAGAAAGAAAGAAAGAAAGAAAGAAAGAAAAAACGAGAGGGCAAAGAAAGACAGAAACAAACAAAGAATTGAAACAGCAGGGGACAAAGAAAGAAAGTTACATATTTCCCATTGGTATCAGAGGTAAGAGTTTGAGTTCGGATCAGAAACGAAGGCTACGATTAGTGGTTTTTGAGGTAAAGATGTCCCACAGTGTTTGGAAGATTGGCCCAATACAATTTGACTCTTTTTTTATTTCCCTTTACGTGTCCTTGTATAGTTCTAAGCTAAGTAAATAATGATCAAGAGAAAGAGAGGGAAAAAAATGACAGACAGAGAGGTTAGAACTGATAGAGAGAGAGAAACACTTGAGAAAAGGCCAAACGACATAAAGAGACTGATTTGAACGAAAGAGAAAGTAGAAAGAGAAAAAGAAGAGAAACAGACATCAAAATCAAATGGGAACTGAAAGAAGAGAGGGAAAGAGAGGTGAAAAGAAAGCAGCGAAAGAAAAGAGAATTAAGAGGGTGAACAGTAAGAGTAAAAAAAAAGAGATAGAGAGATTGGAGAGAAGACGAAATAACACAGAAATAAATGAAGAAAGTCGAAACGAAGTAAAAGACAAGAACAAATAGGAAGTGAGAGGAAAGGTGAAAGAATGAGGGATATAGAAAAAGAAAACTGATAGAGAGAGGAAAATAAAAGAGGATGTGGGTTGAGAGAAAGAGAAGGAGAATGAATAGAGAATGGTAGAAATAATAAATGGCGGAAACAGAGAAAGAAGACCGAAAGAGTGGAAAAGGTGACTGACAAAACTGATGTGATTCCCAATAAAGAAATCCAGTGAAACAGATTGACATAATTTTATAAATGTCTCGTAATGACAGGCCAACCATTGAACCTGACTTCAATAAGGTCATTCTGCCTACTTAACAATCATTTCCTGAATTTATTGATTACTGAAAGCAGGATTTATTTGATTTATTCCTAATCCCATACAGATATACCGAGTATTGTTCTCAGCTGTAAGCCTTATTTTAAATTTCATCATCACACTCGGATTCTGTCTACCGTACTCTTGCCTAAAGTAATGCTGTACGTAAAGTTAGATATTAACAATCATAACTATTCAGTCAGTCATGTGCCATGCGTGATACACGCTTAGGCGATCATGTATCTTTCGATACATGACGAGGCTGATTTTTTTTTCCCGCAGTAATTTGCTATTTCTTTCTGCGGTAGAACAGTTGTCATCAAAGGCTATAGAACCCGGCTGTCCTGCTATTTACCGATGGGGGGGGGGAGAAGAAGAGGATTCATACCTTTCCCAAGGATATTAACACGTAAATGAATGTATTGGATTCGACTGGAATTCGAACTCGGCTCTCCGATCCTCAATCCGAGCCGTTATCCATTACTCCACTATACCCGGGGATATTGCTTAGTATGTACAGGAGAATGAGAAATATCGATAGTTTTTTTTTCCTACTATCGTTCATCAATTATTAGATTGTTCAGCAAAACAGATTAACAGAGCATATGATGAAGGATTCACATGTGATCGAACAGTGCAGCGCTGATTACTGACATTCCTCAGTGTGGATACGAGTATTAAAGATGAACGTGGTAAGGGATGTCCATCTGCAATTGGCAAACAACATCTCATAACACTAGTGTCTTAGAGAGTGGGTGTCAGCATTTCCACAGTATCGGACAATTTCAAGAAAATTGGTAAGGTAACGAAACTGGAAAAAGGTGTCCCTTATGATCCCTTTGAAAGTCAGATTTTTTTACGTTTTGAAGTGCCTTCGTTGTTGCATCTTCGAACTTGAAATGAACCATTTCTTGATCTAATAGTGACTTATGATAAAAAATGGATATTTTATGACAATTATAAACAATGTCTAAATCATCATGAAAGACTTAGTTTTTAAAAAAACACTGATATTGGACCAACAAAACATTTTGGTGGTTTTCGTCCGCCATTGGCGTTATGCATTACAAATTTCTAGAATCTGACCAGACTGTCACTGCCGTAGTTTGCTGCCAGCAACTGTGTGATATGCACATTCAGTTGCATAATGCCACCGGCACTGGTTAACCATCGAGGCCCAATTCCAAACATGTTGTCAGCATGATACTGCAGAAACTCACCGACCTGCGATAAGAGACTTTTCCATATGCACCATATTCCCCTGATCTCTCGTTCACCGACTACCACTTTTTCAAGAATCTTGCTAATAATTCTTAATTCAAAAGAAGATGCAGAAACTGCATTTAAAGATTTCTTATCATCCAAACATTTCGAGTTTTATCTAAAGACATAAGCTTATAACTCGATGGCAGAAATGTATAGTTGTTGAGAATTCTTATTTTGACTGAATCATCAAAATAAGAATTCTCAACAACTATACATTTCTGCCATCGAGTTATAAGCTTATGTCTTTAGATAAAACTCGAAAATAAAATAAAAATTTAAATACTTTCATTCATGAATAAAGTTTATTCTTATATCGCATATTATTTTTCCGAACGAACTAATACAAGGCCCAAGATCCACTCAAAGTAGAGCTTTAAAAAATGAGGTTTTGTAAGGGCTTACAAGGGGGAAACAAAAAGTCCTTATTATGAAGATATGTAGGCTAGAAAGCTCGTTGACACTACACTTGATGAGGATAAGATTGTAGTGATCGACGAGTTTTGAGGAAGCTGTCTGAATGAAATTTCATCTTTACCAATGGAATATGAAGCGAATAAGGATAAGTCGATTCAGGATACATGGTCTGGCGGGTCATAGCTGTGTAGGACTGGACTGGTGAAACCAAGGAATCTAGTTCGCCCAAACATTTGCCATGAGAATAGTAATAGAGCAGCTAGAAGCTAGCAATGTTTCGTCTCTGGGAAAAGAATCGTTTGCTTGAATGAAAGGGTTCCATTCAAAATTCCATGTACATTATCGAAAACAATACGCATATGAAGAAGGCCGAAGATTATAACGGTTGAAACTATGAGCACTCAGAGTAACAATGATAATTCAAATAGTTCAATGCATATCGGTACATAGAAAGTAGACTAGACTGCTAATATATAGTTTATATTTATTTTCTGTTAGTTTCCTTTGTATATTTTACTTTTAATCCTATGAAAAGCAACATTCTTTCTTATATGCGACAATAACGTTAATTAGATAGAAAAAGGCCTGGATTATTCATGCAAAAAATGCAGTTGCAGAATTAATTAACTATACCCGTCATTCTTTGAGACTATGGGGAAAGCAGATATAATGATAACAATATTTATTGATGAAATATATATATATATATATATATATATATATATATATATATATATATATATATATATATATATATAGTTTAGTTAGTTAGTTAGTTAATTGATGAAAAACTAGGTAATCCGTATGGGTAAACCTAAGGAGGATAAAATATATATTTGTGTATTTAGGCAGCAATCCTTCTTTCATGCACATTTCATTGAATACAACAGACAAGGTGCTTTTATTTAGTTTTTTATACAATTTCACACGCAATCTAATTTTTTTTTCTTTTCAGATGATAAATTATATCAAAACTGACCGAATGTTCTTTTTATCCGAGCGCTTTCGGCTATACATTTAGCCATTTTCAAGGATGAAATATTTTAACTGTTAAATAAGAAATAGCGTGTTGAATGTATGTTTTATAAAAAGTTTTCATTTTTTCAAAACATGGTCATGATATTGTGTCCATGTTCATAGTTAATATTATTAAGTGTTGTTATTTTTTTTGTTTTTTAAAGCTTCCATTATTTTTAGACTTTTTTTTTTTTTGCATGTAGATGATGCTATTATATTTGTGTTGTCAACAAGCATGTTACGAATAGTGTCCGGTAAGTCTCCATGAATATTTAAATGAGATCTAATTGAGCTATGGTCAGAAAGATGTAGAGTGAGTCTACGTGTCAAACATGTTGTAGTGTGGCCTATATAATTATTTACGAATTTTGCTTGATCAGGAATACAATAACTTAATGGGCATTTAAATTCGTAAATAATATTTGCCCTATTTAATTACACACATACACACACACACACACACACACACACACATATATATATATATATATATATATATATATATATATATATATATATATATATATATATATATCAAATATGGCATATCGTATATGGCCAAAAGCGGCAGCAAGGAAGGTTGGTCGTCATCTGTCCTATTCTTTAACTTAGTTGGTCACAATCACTGACCCAATCATTTGGTAATATTCTATTTACCAAAAAATCACATTCTTACCATTTTCACGATAATCCCAATAAATATAATAAATCCTCTATGAAGTCCTAGTTAATCCCCGTATGCGCAATTGTCGCGTGGGAGAGGAAATTATCATTTAAAAATCTAATTCCTATGTGTGTACATATAAAATAAAGTTAAACAGTGTTGTTAATAACCCACACCACGACCCTGGCAGGAATATCAGTTAACTAGACGAAGATAACAGGAAACTGGATAATAATTAAATCATCAGACAATATAGTTATAATGATAATGATATTGGAGAAAAGAATATGAAAGTATTATGGACTTGGGCTGAGAACAGATACTGCTAGTCTTCAGTGTGGTATATAAGGGTCGGCATATAATTTTTAACTGAGTGGTAACCAATGAATCTTATATTCCATCAAATACAGAAAAGTTCAAGAAGAAAAGAAAACGTGAATCGATAAAAACAGTAATTCTCCGATAATTTTACAAACGGTTTGGATTCGCTGATGCAAATAAATAGTTAGTGTACGAAATTGTTGAAGAGAATTATAAAAAGAATAAAATTCTCTGGGAACAAAACAAATCACTCTATAAAGATCAGAAGACTAGACCGAATCGATCTATAAATTAATGGCAATCGAAAGATATATCTAGACTTTGTCAAAGAAATAAAAAAAAATGGAATATGACGTTGGAGCACCAGAAAGATCTCGACCAAAATAGTTGAACTCTTACAAGAAATGCAAGCTATTCAGACATCGTTGTTGAAATCAACAAGAATCTTGATGACAATGGTGGCTTTTTGTCACTTGTTCTCCAATGAGAATTGTCAAATACCAAATGATGTGTGAACTCATATCATTGGTTAACTTCTTGAACCCCATTTTAGGTCGCTTGCAGGTCCTTCAATGGCCGACAAATTCTTCGACAAGAGAAAAGATCTTCGGATTTGCTTCAGAAAAGAAGGTTACCTGGATGAGGTCCCCAATGCCTTCTTGTAGTCACATTATGTTATCAAGTTTTTCTACAAGGAGTTTCTCTGCCTCTTCCTGGAACGTCTCTTTGTTCCACCGAACAGAGGATAGTTTGCCATGTATAGGGTTATTTAGTTGACGGTCATCTTCAGTCCACATTACATAGCCTACCTAATACAAATATGCTTTTATGCAAAGTTCAATAAGTATAGTCCTGACCATCTCTTAGGCTTATGAAGAAGTCACTTCGGTTTATACTGGGAATAATACCTTTTTAAACATTTCGTCTCAAGCAAAGTAATAAAGCCACTAAGGCGAATGCCAGAAAAAGAAAACATTATTTAGGAGAGAGGACAATAACAGAACCGGAATTAAAAAAATAGAAGATAACGAATGATATTGCATTGTAATTTTTGAAGATCAAAGTTGACTGAAAGTCAAGAAACTAGAAGAGATTTTCCCAACCGACAAATGCGACAGAAGAAACTGTCAGCAGGGGATTTACTGTTAAATCAATTCATTTCAACTTTAAAATGATGAAACATAACAGTTAATCAAGTACTGCGTAAATTCATAATCTCTAGATACCAAAGAAGAGAGTTCAACAGAACAATTACCATAAAGATATAGAAAAAGCACAGAGAAGCTATATTACGTCAGTGGGAATATGACTGAAGCCGAGATGCCAGTTCAGGACCGATGACATAGCAGATTCTTCTTTGTATTTTATCCAGAATCTCTGAATACATAGCAGAAGTAACAGCATAGATGAATTTAGACTGATAAATATGTAAGATAGAGTCTTTCGCGAAAGATTGTCTAGCACGACACAGGGAACCAACTTTATTTATTATGATTGAACCGTTCAAGAAAGCAAAGATGGTGCTGGTAATACTACGCCGGAACACGAGTGAAAATAATCTGTGGGGATTATGACAATTTATTCGGGCTTTAAAAACGGACATTTTAAACGTACATACAATTATATATATATATATATATATATATATATATATATATATATATATATATATATATATATATATATATATAAAACAAAAAAGAATAAAAAGCAAGGAAAAAGTTTATTCACCATAAAGGGATGGATCGAAAAATGTTTTTTGTTGTTATATTTTTTGTACATTATTCTAATTTTTTTTATCCTTTCTCTCCCCCTCACATTTGTTTTATATTTTTTTGTATATATTTATATATAGTTCTAATATATCCTTTCTTAAATCCATAGACCCATTTTTGTATCTTTCTTAAGGTTGATGTTACTCCAAACATAGCCTACCAAAGTCTTCACTTGCCTTTGCTAGTTTCCTCTCTATTTATTTATCTATCTTTGGCGTCACTGTTTTTAATATAACCTTTATGTAGGGCAAAGTCTGGTCTAGTTCCAGCTTGATTGTGTTTATGAAGATATTTCTGTCGTCGGTTAGTACAGGTGTAGATTGAAAACCGATGACCGTTTTCTTCAGGCCGACTTCCAAACTAAAATGTTTTCTGGCTTTTATAAATCAAAGCTCACTTTGAATGGACGACTAAAGTTGTGTAATCTGCGAATGGAAACTCTCTGGCCACCTGCCTCATAGTTTTAGTGCAACACTTGAGAGGCTTCTAACTGAACAGGCTGTCATTTGTACTTAGAAGTAATCTGTGTCGGCTATCTCCTTTATATCTTCTTTGAACATCGCAATAAAGAACACTGACGAAAATGTCGGATTTTTTCATGACATCTACGAAATGCGACTAGTGAAAAGATTTATTTTAACTACAATAATAACCCTAACGCGAATAAAAATTGTTTCTTTCTTTCTTTCATTTGTTTTTTACGGCTTATCACTCCTTTGTGAATTATTTAAATCCGAAACAAATTATAGATTGTAAGAATTATTTTTATTTTTTATTTTTCCAAGTAAATTAACAATTTTTTAAATAATACAACTTTTTCCAAATACAATTCGTACTATTTAACCGATAGCTAGGGAAGAAGAAATGGATTTATACTTTTCGCAATAGTATTTGTAATACAAGGTATGCAAAATGAAAGTTATGGGAAGAGTAAGAATCTGGAAATTTCATGGAATTTTAACACCAGTTATTCACGGGTTTAGTTATTTAGAAATAAAACAGAAGCCCAAAACCCCTAATATCCTTATGAATAAGCAGAAATGATGATTATTTTGTCTCTCTTTCTTGGAAATTTCTATTTAAAACAATTAAACTTCATTTCGGAACTATTTTAGATATAGAGAGATAAACCAAAAATAAAAATCCTACATAATAATAGATATATTAGGAGACCAAATGCAGTGCAGTGATCAGTCTGTCTGTCCTGTAAACCAAGTAACTAATGCAGTGTGTTCGATCCTTGTTGAGAACCCTACTGCCATAGTTTTATTCCAGACGAAGCTGAGTAATAGGCTTTGTAATATATATGTGTGTGTGTGTGTTGAAGGTCAAATGTAGATCAGATATAGGTATGAATCCAACAAGATCATAAAATAAAGAACAAGTAGGAAACGTATCTCAATCTAACATGTTTCACTTTTATTAAAACTTCGTCAGAGATCGAGATAGAAACGAAAAAGCAAAAAAGGCATAGAAGTATGTTATGATTTTTCGTTAGTTCTTATTGGTCAGATACGTGTCACGCAGTAGATAATATAGAAATATGTGTGAAGAACAATATATATATATATATATATATATATATATATATATATATATATATATATATATATATATATATAACAAAACACGTTATAAACCGCCACATAAATGCAATCATGTCTCTGTATTGTGCTTCTTCAGGCGATGATGGTCAACTTGAAAATAAACGATCATTTTAAAGATTAAAAGCGACATTAGAGGTTATCGCCAGGGAAAGCAGAATTGATATTTATACTCATGGCGAGTAAATAGCAGGGCAGATTACATTTTCTAGTGTAGGTTGTCACTAAAAGGAATTCAAAACTAGCTTGGCGCGGAGATGGCATCAGAACCCTACAGCAGAGTTATGAGTCTTTAGACATCCACCACATGGTAGTGTAATGGCACTAAGTAGGGGTTTTTCTTTATTGCCTGCTAGCCAAGGATAGTGTTTACTTCTATGTGACCCAGGATAGATTCAATATCATAGTGCGAAAGTAAACGGAACGGACTAGGTCAGATTTGAACCCGGCTCGCCGATTGTCCTATCTGCACCGATAGCTCTTACGTTACACGCGCATCAAAACGTATTTAGGTTTAATAAATATCTACACCTCTCAATCCATACCTTGCTCCCTTGAGCCAAACTGGCAAGTGTATCTTAATACAACCCATATCTTAACAGAGCGGACATATTTACTTAAAGTGTCTTGTCAGCTTCAATCGATACATCTCTCGCGTCAATAAACGTACTGAGTAGCGTTTGAAATCGAATGGGTGAACAGAGTCAAGTGGAAGTAGCAAACCAAAAAGACAATCGTGCGAATAGCAAGAGAGTGGGAGTGAAAGAGCTGGAGAAAGAAAGGAAATGGCTAATGATGCTTAAAACTGAAGTGTAAAAAGAGAAGATGGGAGAGTTGGCATAATGTAAACTAACGATCGAAGAGGCAGAAATAAAGAATGTCGAAATGCTGACCAATCGAAGAACTTTTCCAACAAGATGATAGACAGACTGACATGCTGTGTTGTTGATGGAGATATATACACAAGGTATTATGCTGAATGGCGGGACGAATCAATTCCCACTCCTACTGAAAGGAAATTCCGCCTCAATTAAAGACTCATTGGAAAATACTCGCTTCAGTGCCACATTTGGTGGTCCTTAAGTTCGATGTCAAGTCGCTTATTATTTATAGAATTTATAATTATTTGCAAAGGCTTATTATTATTACTATTATTATTATTGTACTACTGTCATTGATATACGACTATGGCTAATAAGAAAGAGAGTGCAGAAAGGCCATGGTTTTCATGTCTGTTTCTTCCTTTTATTTATTTTTTATTAAGAAAACGAGAAGGAAAACTGTAATAAGCAGTGAAGAGGCCTGGAATCTGATTGCCAATTTGTACTTAATTAAAAACGTTGTCAAATTAAAACAAAAATATTTTAACTTTCTTCTAAAAGTATTGCGTTTCAAGCATTACTCTTCGATGTGACATTTTCCTATGTTACCGCAACAAAGAAAACCACAGAAAAAGCGGATAATTAAATTATAAATATTTCTGTAGTCATAGTATAGACATTTCACTTACGTTTCGACATTGTTTGGAAACTGATTCATATTAAGACTAAATTTTGTTTTGCTATGACAATCGGATTCAATCCTCGCTGAGTACCGCTCTACACATATTATTAAGAATGCACTGTTTTATTAAAACTATTTCTTCGGTGTATTTCAATTTGAGGGATCGTACTGAAGAAGGAGATGGTAAGCTTGTTAATTAAGTTACTGTTACCGAGTTCGATTCTCGTCATATGACCCATTGCTATGACCTTGTGCCTGGGAAGAATGTCTAGTGAAAGTCTTGCGGGTCTCCAATGTTGTAACAGAACATTTCCGTTTACAATCATTGATAATTATTAATGAAATATTCAGTGATGAATACGTGCAATAACATTATGAGTGGAAAGCATACGCACTACACCAGCTCCGCTGATCAACAAAATTGGGCGTTTATTCGCTAAAGCAAATTTAAGAAATACATTCTATCAGAATATAATTATTTCATTTAAGATCATTGTATTATCAGTTTATAGCCAATGGTATCAATATATACTGGTCAAAGGGAACCGGGTTCAAAATTTTAAAAATGATCAATTTGCATATATTAAAGAAATCTTCTTTTCTATTTGCCATTGACCTTACGGAATGTTGGCGATCAAAGCTCCTCACAACTTCTTATCTTCTGTAGCTCTTACCAATATTTGTTTGTTTACTATCACTTCCACTTCCTGTTCTGCCATTTATTTACACAAACACATGAGAGGTAAAATACTTTTGCCCTTCTAGTCTTCAATAATTCCTATGAGTGTCAAATTCTCCAAGATATGTTTTCCTCATTACATTTCCTCATCATACCAGAAATTTAAATTGTATTTTACTGATTCTAAATTATATAACCGTTTCCTTATAAGGAAATATTTGGCAATCATTGACTGACCAGCTGTTACTGCTGTCGGTTGAAATTTATAAAATCTTTCTCTTAAAACAGTTCTTCAGGAAAATAAGTTTCTCAAATTCAGAAGCTTTTATCTCTCTTACCAGTATTGACGGCGGTTTCCTTCCTAATCTTTTATGTAAAGTACTGTAGAACGCTAACATCTTGATTATGACATTATATTCTCTTCGAGTTAGATGTGATATGCATTTTAGTTGCTGTTGGTAGTCCTCAAGTGACGTGGTTTTTGTTATTTGGTACAGTTCTTTGTGATTCTGTAAGGCCAGTCCACAATGTTCAAAGAAGGATGGTGCTTACTAAGATCCTCTGGCATCACTCGTTCAAAGCCATTTTGTCTGAGAAATAGGTTGTATACAGCTGACAGTTTAGATATTTCTGAATTGATTTGGTGCCATGCATGACGTCCATGTGAAAGACTCGATCTGACGAGATTATTTAAGAAAATGACTCGAGTTTTCAGCTTAATGTTTTGGTTTTGCAGCCATTTACAGTGTTGGGCGAATCTCTCCCTAGCGCAGCTCTAGTCATGTTCAGTTTCCTTTTCTCTTATACTAAACTTGTTATAACTGATCCATACACCGAAGTATTTGAAGTGCACCACATTCCACATCCTGCATTTTAATGACGGATTCAGGATATGTGCCATTACGGCTTTCATTTCAATTCTGAATCATAGTTACTGTTTTTGAATGGTTTATCTTGAGTTCTATTTCCTAGATCACTTGATAGAGGATGTTGATTTTCTATTCATGCTTATCCCAACTATGAATACTTATGATATAACCCTCATCATTATCAATACATTAACTTAAGGAGAGAAAGCAGGATCATTGGTAGATTCGTTTGAGATGTATTATGGAATGTTTAATTGATCAATGCTCATCACTTCAGATCTGTGTTTATAAATGTGTGGGGCATAGTCTAGGAAAAGATTAAATAAACTGGGACTTTCCTTGCAGTACTCTATAAATGTCCTTCTTCTTTACACTTTCCTTAAAACTTTCTCCTTGTTCACATGATGTGTCCATGGTATTCTCAGCATTCCTTTGTAGATCCACATCACTTAAGATTACTATGAGGAAATTGTTTAAGCATTCACTGCCATATAAGAGGATTGGTATTACATAGCCATTCAGCACTTTTTTAAAGTGTTCCTATCTTAGTAAAAAAAAAAGCAGTTTCTTAAGAATGTATGATTTCTTCGTTGCTATAAGCCACTCGTGAGAAGGAAAACGGAGAAATTCGTATAAAGACAGAAATGAAAAGACTAATATATTTTATCCAAACATAAAAAGAAATGAACGCTTATATGGCTAATGCGTAGTGAAAAAATGTTTCTTGGCACAAACCAGATATATTAGTACGTTCCCACATGAGGAACATTTGACTTGACACTAAGGTCGTGAAATATATAATTGCCCACCGTTTGGAAAATCGATCCTAATCATAATTGGGTTTATTGATCAGTGATAAAACTTATTCCAGTCAATCAAGTGTCTGGAAAATCTATATGAAAACAGGATCCGAATTTTTCTAGACGTATTCTGTGTATGGCGGATGTACAGACGACTTTTATATACTAGACATTTGTTACCATATTCTGCTTCAAAGTGCTTCGAATCAAATATTTGCTGTTTGAGAAAAAACTTGCCTATGCCGATCTATTTTAGGGTATCCTCAAATATTACCCAAGTCTGTCACAACACTGCATCAAAAGAGCACCAATTGAGGATCTTTATTACAAGCATTGGCACAAAAATAACTTGAAGCAGGAACACTGATATAATTAGTTTAGATATTGACCAGATTTAGCTAAGTCTGGCATAGGTTGTGGGAGCAAATGCATCTAAAATAGGGAAGGTTGATTTTTCAACGGTTTTTAGCAACATTGAAATCGGCACAAAAGCTGAAGTTTGTGACCAATAAGCACTGACAGCAAAACTTAGATTCATGAATTTTACCAACTTTTCAGCATTTAGTTTTAAAATTTTTGATAACGTACAGAAACATCTAATTTCCGCGGGTTTTTGCTCACTTCAAAATTTACTATTTCAAGAATAAATCCAAATAAAGTTAATATCTTTTGTATTAGATACATTGACTGGAAAATATATTCAAACCAGAATTCTAATTATGAATTACGACACGCAAAATATGCAATTTTATTTAATGTATTCGATAAGTAAAAACTGTGTAAAAAAAATTGTAAAAGATAACAAAAAAAAATAGATGAAAGTGTATGTAACACCATAGTACTGCTGGACACAAATTATAAGACAAAAATTAAATTTGCATTGTTTATTGAAAATCACACAAAAACTACAGCACTGTATAATATATTACATCATAATATAGCTAAATTGTTCAGTATATTTTCCCTTTTAAGTCAATGAAGGTCTTATTTAATGATTTAGTAATAATGTGCTTGTGCCATACATTTTGTCCATATACAATTTGTAAAGCTTCAGTAAATTATAAATTTTATAAGGCTGTGCTATTAGGCTTTCACTGATCACCAGAATGAAATTCCAACGTTACGATTTTGAATCTAAATTTGATTCTTAAACTAGTTTCCTCAAAATACAGTATCATTTGTGGAAAAAAATATTTTGTGTTGTTATTTATCATGTTGAATTCCAACTTTCAAATTAAGTGCACTACCATGGTTCCAAAATTGACCTTGAGGACTGGTCTACAATAGAGACTTTCTAATCATTTTCTCTGAGTGGATACATGTGTGTGTCTGTATAAATGTAACACGGCATGCGTAAATTATTACATGGTTCATCATGTTTGTCTTACAGACTAGGTCGGAGTTCGATCCTTACTTGCACCTTTGCTCGGTAAATAACAATAACAACGGATGCAACTAAATGCAAATGTAAATCTGTGGATGTAAAGTTGGAATGGGGTCTACATTTCCTCCTTGTAGTGTCATGTGTGCGAAGCGAAAGTCTTTCTTCGTTTCTAAATATGGTCACCTAGAATTTTTCAGTCAAATACTTGGAGGCATAAATTATAAAACAAAAAACATTTATTTCGAGATTCACTGCTGCTGCAGTCAGTCGTTGGATGAATACACGTTTACACCCACACATATATATATATATATATATATATATATATGTGTGTGTGTGTGTGTGTGTGTGTGTGTGTGTGTGTGTGTGTGTGTGTGTGTGTATTATGGTCTACTTTGTATCGAGCACTGATTTAAAAATAAATGCTAAAGAACTGTGGATTATAAATTTGTTCTTTATATATATATATATATATATATATATATAACAAAAATAGATGAAATGACAAAATGGAAAAGATTTTTTCTTTCATTCCTTCGGAAGGACTTCTTCAGGCAAACATTGGTGTTATCAATGTATTCATAAAACTATTGATTTCTCCAGATGAATATTAGTT
Organism: Acanthosepion pharaonis; assembly: GCA_903632075.3. Classification (NCBI taxonomy): domain Eukaryota; kingdom Metazoa; phylum Mollusca; class Cephalopoda; order Sepiida; family Sepiidae; genus Acanthosepion; species Acanthosepion pharaonis. Next base: position 903,073 of record CAHIKZ030004804.1, on the reverse strand, counting down.
TTATCGATTGAGTCATTCGATTAGCTGTAGATAGATAGATAGATAGATAGATAGATAGATAGATAGAATGGTGATATATATATATATATATATATATATATATATATATATATATATATATATATATTTATATATATATATATATATATATATATGACTGCACGCGTACATGTGTGTGTGTGTAAGAGAGAGAGAGAGAGAGAGAGAGAGAGAGAGAGAGAGAGAGAAGGCGAGGTTATGATGTTTGGCCAATCAATGAATGTTTTAAAATTGAATAAGGCCAAGAATTTTTCTGCACCCTCTCATATCTTTGTCGGTATGTGTATGTGCGTTTGTGTGCACTGGAGTGTTACCGATCAATGATTGAGATATACTCTTGGCATTGTAAGTACAATCAGTATTTTTCCACTTTTCTGTGAGATACTCGTAAATTTAAGCAGGCTTTTAGTGCAAATAGGTAAGGAAAGCTAAAAACAATGCGTGATATATATATATTTATATGTTTAAATCAACAGATATATATATATATATATATATATATATATATATATATATATATATATATATATGTGTGTGTGTGTGTGTGTGTGTGTGTGTGTGTGTGTGTATATATATATATATATATATATATATATATATATATATATATATATGCTGAGGTAATCATTGTTTGGAACAGTTCACAAAAGTTGTGTACTTATGAAAGATTACTAAGAAAGGATTGTGAAAATAACTTGTCCTTCGCCCCGTGATGACTGTACAGGCTGCTATGTGTATACATTTCTATATATGTGTCTATTTTGAGTAAAAGGGAGAAAAGAAGTGTTTGGGGGGAAAGTGAAGTGACTGAATGTTGGTGGGAATATCGAATTCTGCCGCTGCTGCGTTTTCTTTCTTTTGCCAATTCTGAGTCGAGTGTGTGTACGGTGTGTGGGGGGGGGACGATGTAAATAATGGAATGGAACAATTGGCCGGAATACACAGGTGAATTTAAGCGGGAAACGATGAGAAAATGAAATGTGCAAAGAGACAAAAGGAAGGAAGGATGAGGCCGTTGCGTGAAGTCAAAAAAAGGATAAAATGTTTGAAAGAAGGAAAAACAAAGTTCGTGAGGTAAATAAAAATCGCTGGAAAAGTACAAAAAGGTCAGATTCAAAAAAGTACGAAAATGAAAAAGTGTTGAAGAGAAAAGAAAATCGAAGGGACGAAAGTTAGGTCTAAAAGATGGGAGAAGGATTACGCGAAGGAGAAGAGACAGAATGTAAGCAATAGATGAAAGAAAGAAAGAAAGAAAGAAAGAAAGAAAGAAAGAAAGAAAGAAAGAAAGAAAGAAAGAAAGGAAATAAAGAAAGAAAAATGAAAAGAAACAAATAAAGAAGCAAGTAAACAAAGAAAAGAAGAAACAAAGAATGAAAAAAGGAAGAAAGAATGAAAAAAGTGAGAAAATAAGGAATGAAAGAAAGAAAAATGAAAGAAAAAAAAGAAACAAAAAAGAAAGAAACAAAAAAGTAAGAAAGAAAGTAAGAAAAGAAAACAGAAACAAACAATAGAAAGAAAAAAGTAAAGAAAATTTAAAAAGAAAGAAAGAATGAATGAAAGAAAGAAAAGAAAAGAAAAGAAAGAAAAAAGTAAAAAAGAAAGAAAAGAAAGACACCTAGAAAGAAAAGATTGATTAAAAAAAAAAGAGGTAAATTTTATAAATAAATACATAGATGAACTGAAGAAAGGAAACGAGACGGAAGAAGAGGAGAAAATGATAAAATTGCAAAAAATGAGAAAAATGAAGAAAAACAAATATCTGAGTAGAACAAGTGTGACTTTTTTACATTAACCTAGAGGAGAAGAACGACCTTTTTCTTTTCTGTCAAGCCTCTTGGGGGATTTTCACATGCCGTTGCGTGATTGATTCGCCTGTTCTCCCAAGAGAAATCCGTTCTGTTATTGAAAAACGTAAAACACAATATTCAAGATTTTGTTAAGAAAACTTCATAGACAGACATTTATACTCTAGAGGTAATATAGATTTTGCAAGTAGGTAATTGCACTGATTTCTTGTGTAGAAGATGATGGAAAAACATCAATATACGATGTGGTGAAGAGACGCCTTCTTTAAAAATCAGCATTTAAGAACCCAACTTTTAAAAATACATCTACATATGCTTGATTAATGCAGCAACTTCGCCAACGATCATATCATTCAGAAAACAGATACATCCCAACTACCGTACCGATGATTTATTTGTTTATTCGAAGTTATTTAAGTTACTAACTATTCGGTCGATTTATTTTCTTTAATTATCAAACCTATTTTTTAGTCAAATTATTAGTATACCAATTATCCTATATTTATAACTATAAAGTATTTATATAAAAAATGCATATCAATAAGATCAGTTGGTGAATTTGCTATTCTTATAACAACGCAATTATTTTATAAGGTTATCAAATATTTAACTGTTTCTAAGTATTGAAATGTCACGTCCTTAACTTGAACAACCGGTTCTCCTACGATCACTGAAGTTAAGCAAATACCAGACTAGTCAAAACCTAGATGAGTGATCGCTTCGGAATGCTGTAATCTTGGATGTGCGAGTGGTGTAGTGGATAAAGACTCGGAACTGAAAATCGGAAAGTCGAGCTTCAATTCCAGTTGTATTAGGGTAGAATTCACTCTCGTAAAAATACCCTTGGGAAAGGTGTGAATCCATCTCTTTTTCCCTCAGCTATGGGTTAATTAGTGTGACTTCTATCAGTAAATCAGTATTATCTCCCAAAAACTTGTTACAATCTAAAACTATTTTCTGGCTTTAAATAACCTGCAAAAGGTTGATAAGCAGTAAAAAATACAATCAATCACGTCCTTAATGGCACTCGTGTAGTATGTATTTCAAATGGGAAATTAGTGTTTGTTTTTGTGAAGTATAAATTATATCTGGTAACAAATCAATGGATTTACCGGACACTGATTAGCGAAATCCGTTAAAGGATCAATGAGTTAAGTTTCTTGGATATTTATTACTTCATAGATTATTGTCGCTCTACTTATCTAGTGTACACTTAAATTTCACTAATATTTATGTTTTGATAGGAGTCATTCAATAAGAGGCGATTTGTCTTTTTTTCACACATATACACACACACACGCACATATATATATACATACATATACATATATATATATATATAATGTTGAATATATATATATATATATATATATATATATATATAAGATATATCTCATATAAATTTCAGTTAACATTAAATATATTATAAAAAACATTAATAAGAAATTTTGGGTGATGTCAGCATCTTTATAGTATGAAAATTAATTGTATGAGCAATCCATAAAGATATATAGGCCAGAAAAACATTTTATTAACACAATATCTGTGAATCAATTATTATTATTTGAAGAATTCATTTCATTTCTTCTTGATATTCTACAACCGACATCAGGCTTTCAACCACAGAATGTTACCTTTTCTGCTCTTTCAAATTTTAACATTTACTTGAGGCTGTTATATTTGCCTTACAGTGATCTCTGCTTGAATATTGTTTTCCATTCCCACATAAACCTTTTTCAGTGATGAAACGCAAGTTTTCTTTTGATTTAATATCTAGAAATCTATTTCCATTTATTTGGTATGTTTGGAACCATTTTGGCAAGGTAGACAATAGTTAGCTATGTAGAATGCAAAGTTAATTGTCTTGTACGAATATAATCTTTAACTTAACTGTTAATGATGAAACTGGCCGTTTCCATACAGGAAATATTCAGCATTCATTGAGCGAAATGTGTTACTGTCAGTTGAAATTTATAAAAGATAAAAGCCTTTTTCTTCTCAGTCTTTCAAGAAATTCGACCTCTTAATTTCACCAAATGTTATCGGTCGCTCTCTCACTCTAACTCTCTCTCTCTCTCTCTCTCTCACACACACTCTCTCTCTGTACCAGTCGCTCTCTCTCTCTCTCTCTCTCTCTCTCTCTCGCTCTCTCTCTCTCTCTCTCTCTCTCTCTCTCTCTCTCTCTCGCTCTCTCGTATTGATGGGAATTTTATTCCAAAATCTTTTCCGTAAGGTTTTGTGGAAAGTTAACATTTTGACTATATTACAATTTTCCCATCCAATTGTCTGTTTCAGCTGCTGTTGGAAGTGATTTTGACATGTACTCTATAATACGTTGCACTTACTTTCATATCATCATAAACTTAAAAGATTTTTAATTTTTCTGCCTTCAATATTATTGCTCTAAATTGTTGTGACTATTTCAATGAAGTCTATCTCAATATTCATTATTATAAATTACTGTTGAAAAATCAGTTTTCATGTACTTCTTTGTCGAACGTTTCCCTTTGTGATGTCAACTTAAAGGTAGTAGTTAAACTTCTTTTGTTGATATTCTATGTTTTTATCTCTATTTCCATTTTTTTTTCGTTGTTCATTAATCCGGTCGTTTAACGAAGTTCCCTCTTTAGTCTATATAAACAATTTGATTTATTACTGACTCTTTTTCTTTCCAGATCATTTTTCTTTCAATATATTGTTACTTATGAACTCAATAAAAATGATTACAATAAAATAATGTCGAGTAATCTTACTGTATGAATACAAATTGGGGAAAAGAATCCATTTTTGCATGGAATCATTGCATGCGATGAGAAATGGATACTCTTTGACAAGAGTAAGAGAATAGGCGATACCCAAAAATTCCACTTCGTCCTAAAAAAATTAATGGTTACTGTATGGTGGTCTTTCAAGAGTGTTATTCATTATTCATTCTTGCCTCGAGGGAAAAAATAACAACAACTTCGTATTGTGGAGAAATTAAGTGTATTTACAAAAAATTGAAAAAGAAACACCCTAGACTTGTGAATAGGGACGACCCAATTTTTTTGCACGACAATGCATGGACGTATGCATCTCGAACAAATGTCCAAAAGATGCATCAGCCTGAATTATGACATTTTGACACATCCTCCATATTCACCTGATATCATTCCTACTGATTATAACTAATTTAAACATTTTGATTTTTTCATAATAAAACATTCCCCAATAAAAAAAGAGGTCATTGAATCATTTGAACTGTTTATCACATCAAAAGATGAGATTTTTTTTAAAGATGGGGTCAAGAATTTAGGCGCACGTTAGAGAACAGTCATTCATGAACATGGTACTTATTTCAACTAAATAAATTAATTAATGAACATTTCAGAATCGTTTTAGCCATTTTCTGTAAAGTGGGTCATTTCAAATGTGAAATGTTATATATATATATATATATATATATATATATATATATATATATATATATATATCATATTTGAGTAGATGTTTTGTTTTTTATTTATTTATTAAACAGTATATTTATTTATTTACATCTACTGGCCTGAATATTCGAGAAATTTTATTAGAAAAGTCATGCCGATAGATGTAAATAAATATATTGTTTAATAAGTAAATAATAACAGGGCATCTACTGAAATATGAGCATCCATTTAAACAATAACGTTTAAACAAATAGATTATAAATCGGTTGTATTTCATCTATTTCCTAATATATATATTATATATATATATATATATATATATATATATATATGTGTGTGTGTGTGTGTGTGTGTGTGTGTGTGTGTGTGTGTGTGTGTGTGTGTAGATAGATAGATAGATAGATAGATAGATAGATAGATATGGGTATGATTTGCCTCTCTGAGTCGCGCTATCGACTTTGGATATTATTCATATTCACTTATATATATATATATTATGACAAACAAATTTCCATTTGCAAAGTACAATCATATGTCACTAAAATAGTTATTTTAAATATTTCTAAGAAAAACAGTAAATGTGAACTGAAATTGAAATGGTATTTTTATTACATAAAGATTATTATATCCTGAAAATGGGAGTAATTTTCCAATTCTTAACAACATTGATCTTCCCAATGAAATATAAGATAGTTAGCTACCTAACTAGATAGATAGATAGATAGATAGATAGATAGATAGATAGATAGATAGATAGATAGATAGATAGATAGATAGATAATGAGCAGCTTGAGATAGAGAGAGAGAGAGATCTTGAACAGGCTTAAATCTATAGATATGAAGAGTCTGTCATAGATAGATAGATAGATAGATAGATAGATAGATAGATAGATATGAACATACATAGATAGATAGATAGATAGATAGATAGATAGATAGATAGATAGATAGATAGATAGATATGAACATACATAGATAGATAGATAGATAGATAGATAGATAGATAGATAGATAGATAGATAGATAGATAGATATTCGGGGCGCGTCTGTAGTCACCTAGCGATCTCATGGGAAGCAAAGAAATTGGTTCTTATAGAAATTCGGATGTGCTGGCTTCTGTCGATAATCAGTGACTTCAAAGACGATCGCGAAATATGAATAGGAAATACTCAGTTCGCATCAATAAGTAATTTTGCATTCGCGCAACGTCCCTTTCTTCTATTCCATAACAATCTTCCAATTTATTTTCACTGAGAGAGAGAGACAGAGATACAGCGGTTCAGATAAATATGAACAGACACAGTGAAATACAGAACTATAAAGAGACTAACATAGACATAGGTAACAGACGGACAGACCAAACACAGAGATAGAAATGAACAATGATTAATGGTGGGGGCTTGTATACATTGATGGACATCTCCTAGTTAGAAATATATAAGCAAGCCAGCAAGTAGATCGAAAATAAAGAATAATATAGATAAATCTAAATCAATTGAGAGTGGAAATAAAATAAGGGGATGTAAAGAAAGAAAGAAAGAAAGAAAGAAAGAAAGAAAGAAAGAAAGAAAGAAAGTGTAAGCGGGGCGGTGGTTAAGTAAGAACTGCCTACTCAGAAAATCAGCATTTGAAATGCCTGTTTTAACATAAGCTCGAACTGAATTCGTGTAACGGAGAAAGACAAAAGTTCCAAATGCATATATATATAGGCAGTGACAAGATTAATAGATGAGTATATATATATATATATATATATATATATATATATATATATAAAGAGAGAGAGAGAGAGAAATTCTGGAAAAGAGCGCAGAATCTGACATGTTGAACAAGGTCAGTACGCTTAAATTCTCGGTCACGATGACTTGTAGCTTCGCGCGAAATTAATCGTAGACGGTTTCTGAACGGTTTTCGCCTGCTGAACCTATCATGCAAGATTTGAATCAACCGATAATAGAGGTTTTCTTTAGGTCTTTCGAAATGGTGTCGAGCGCTGGGGCCGTCTCCCCAAAAGCTCACTTCGTTGACAAATCGAACCCGCGTCTCGTGGCCGAACCGCTAACGATCTAATACTTTCAAATGAACTCTGAAATAGATAGCTTTTTTAGCTGTGCAAGTTGAAAATCAATGTTTTATAAATTCCATTCTCAACGGAGGAGGTATTTCGCCTATAAATTTACCTACAGACATTCAACAAATATAATTACTCCAATTTCTGAGTTTGTGGGGGGATGGTAGTCAGTGGAGATATATTTGTCAGGTTGTCACATGTCAGTGTTGTTCCGTAATCGATATAATCGATAATTCGAAGAGAAGGTACAATCAACATATTCTTTCTTTCTTTCTTTCTTTCTTTCTTTCTTTCTTTCTTTCTTTTTCTCTTCCGTTTCTTTTTTTTTTAATCCTTTGCTTGTTCTATTTTCTTAAATTGGTTGAACAACCTCAAAGATGAACAATTCCGAATGCCTGTTTCCTATTCCTTGAAATCTAGATGAAGGATAACAACAAAGAAACAACATTTCACAAAACCCGGTTGAATAAAAGGAAGAAAATAAAGTACCCCTCCCCCACAAACAAACAAAAAAAACTCAGCCGAATCTCTACTTTGATAATAATAATAATAATAATAATAATAATAATAATAATAAAAATTATGCACAATAATTTGTTCCAATTTTTATTTGTCTTTTTATTTTTTGAAGAAATTTATATATTTTTTTGTTATTCGACCAGGAAACGACTTGGAGCAAACAGAAAGGTGAATAAAAGAAGAAAATATGTTTTAAGACGAATAGATAAACATT
>CAHIKZ030004804.1:865000-890000 GCA_903632075.3 Acanthosepion pharaonis | reverse complement strand
GTGTTTTTTAGAAAAACATATTATGCTTTTATGGAAAATAAAGCATAATATGTTTTTCTAAAAAAGTATTACAACCAAAAACGTTTGCGGCACCTCTTTCTTCTTTTTTTAATATACATACTTTTCTCTGGTTGGAACCACTACAACCCCTTTCTTTTATATATATATATATATATATATATATATATATATATATATGCATCTATATATTATTTATGTTTTTACACATCTATTTACTTAACTGCTTATATATTTATACATTTCTGTAAAAATTTAACATTTTTTATATCTATTTTATCTATCTATCAATCATATATATATATATATATATATATATATATATATATGCATATATATAATAGACACATGTATGCATCACATCATACATCTATATATACATGTACTTAAAATATATATACACACATATATATACTAGTATATTTATATATGCTTCTATTTGTATATACGTATGTACATATGCGCATATGTATTTCTTCTTGCATATATACTGGCATATCATATAAATACATATCCATGTATATGTGTTCACGCCTATGTTTTTGTGTATGTGTGTATTTGATTGAAACGGCCGTGTCAGTAATATTGACTTGATTCGCTATTCTACCTGAACCGAAATCTACGGCAAGCATTCAGATTGGAAGCTAAAATTTCCTCCAGTAAAACAAATCCGTAAAACAACTTGAGGAAAGGAAATTGTTGCAAAAAGGAAGAAAAATAAAAGCTTAAAGAAGAAAAAAAAAAGAAGAAATCTTCAACATTTCTTGTCCAAATATAGAATCATTCTCTAATATCAACCGTTGAATTTGTTTCCAAGAAAAACTCTTGACTTGAAAGAGAAATCAATTCTATTGGCTCAGTGAATGTCGAATCTACTGGAAATAATAGGCAATGTAACTATTGCGCTTTTCTTGTGCCTGGTTGATGAGGCTCATTTACAAAAATAATTACAAGAACAAAGCAACACAATTCAGCTGACGATGGTGGAATTAAGAATAACATTTGTTATGACATAAGGTCAAAATAAACAAACTTTTCGTAACATCCACAACTATTATCAGCAGTAGTATTTACATTGTTATCAATAGTAGTATTCACTCTGATAAAAATAACAAAAACTGATGCATGTATTTATTTAATGTGGATATATGGATTTGTGACATAAGGCCGAAGGAGACGTGGGTAAAGTCTGGTGAACAATGTTTATCCTACACCTAGCTAATCCGACTCACTATCCATTCACTCTAACAATTTCTTCGAGCACCACAAGAAGCCATCCTTCTCCGTCCAATCCAACATGTTCCACAATACAACATTTTCGCAGGGATCCTAATAAAACACCTAGGATTTCAAAAATCTCTTCATATGTACAAACATTTTTCACTCGCTATTAGAAATTTTATTTCAAAAATATATCAATTAAAGGGGAGGAGTGATCTTAGTAATAAAAATAAAAGAAGCAAAACATTAAAAGAAAACTGTGTTAGTAAACTGATGCATGTAGACAATATATGTCATCTGTCTTCCTATATATATATATATATATATATATATATATATATATATATATATATATATATATATATACACTTCCCAGGATGAATTATAGGAATTTACATACGTGGTAATACGTACCCGTACAAACTCAACCAGAAATAAATGTACGATGAAACATAGGGTTTTATATTCTAACATCAAACATTAACACATCCATTGATGTTTTTTATAGAATTATGGCCTGGTTGTGCCGCGTCCCATTTTGTAAAAATAGAAAACTGCAATTTAATGGAAATAAATGCCTATAAAGACGTTGCGGACGAGTTCTCATGGGCGCCGCAAAAACTAAATTAAACGACCTCCACAAAGCACAATCTTTTTCCTATGTATAACATGTAAAAGGACGTGCGATGCCGTGCCCTCGTCAGCCACCCACCAGGGGAGGGAACACAGTTACGGTGGCTAAGGCAGTACTGCCACCCCTGGCGCCAACAGCAGCTTTTGTCACCAGTGTTTTTGTAGAGACGTGTCAGTCTCTTTGATTTTTATGCAACTGCAAGTCAGATTTCAACTTTGTGTTAAAAACGTTTGCTTTTGATTGTTAAACAAAACACAATGCGCTCGTAATGACCGTTATCAGTGAGGTAGAAATTACGTCGCAAAACATAATATATTATGTTACTAATTGTCAATGCTGGTTTGGAAATAGCACGACGCAATAGTTTATAAAACAGAAGCTAGGGACTGACATTTCCCGGTGTCTTGAAAACGTATATATACGTCAACAACAGACAATATAAGTTTCGAGTGGAAGTATAAGTCCGTCTACAGTAGCTGACGTGTTAAGAATTTCGAGTCATATTTTAATTTGAATCAGTTACTATCATTGCGTACCATTTCTTTATCACTTGGAATATCGGAAACGAAATGGAATTTCAAGGTCATTAGAAATGTCAAGATAATCTGTTGCTTCTCTTGAAATATTCATATTAAAAACAATATAATCTATATATAAAATTCTGTGACTTCCGTTAGTCCGTCCTCCCGTCATACTCTCTAAAATAGCCAACCGAAACCAAATTTTGCGGAGAAATGCAAACAAGTGAGAGGGTGCAAAGTACAATTAGATTTACTAGAGTACATAAATTAGTACGATAAATTTTCCTTCATTTATTATCTAACATACAAATTTCTCCCACTATTGTCAAAACAATTTAATGATTAAAATAACAAATACTTACTTTATAAAAATTCAATATTGTTTTCTGTTTATCTTTTAAGTGTTTATATACAAGACTCCAGTTTCCAGGTTGCCCTGCGTTTGTGAGAAATATAAACAAACCACAAGGTCAAACGCTTCAAAAAGCTGAATTTTGGCTCCAGAAGAAAATATTTACTCATGGTCAGTTGTATGTTGCATGCTCAAAAGTAAGAAATCGTTAGAACTTACTCGTCGTTGTTAAAAAGGCAAAAAGACATTTTCTTTAAAATATTGTTTACCATAAAATATTATAAATTATTAATTATAATTATAATATGTTATATAATTATTATATAAATTATTAAAAGGCGAAGAAGGGCTTTTGCCAAAGTATTATTAAAATTTCATCGATTGGTTTGCAAGATTTGAACGAAATGTAGAATTTGTAAATCTAGACAAAGAATGTTAGCTATAACTTCAACAATGTTAAGTACTGTGAAGATTTCAACATGCGCCAATGTGTTGCAAAAGAATCCGAGTTATAAATAATCCTAGTTGTAAATAATCCTAGTTATAAATAATCCTAGTTATAGAAAATCCTACTTATAGATAATCAAATATGAAGGTAAAGACATTTTTGTATCATTAACAACTATCATTGTCTGAAGATCATTGGCGGAATTCCAGTGGCTCTAAGTCTGAAACAAAGTAATGTATCGTACGATGTGTGTTATATAAATGATAATTTCATGGTTGTTGCATCTTTTTAAATGCTTTTCTCTCATAGGTTTAAATCGGCAATCATCTCCTCACATTTAACACGTCGAAAGTGAGACTTCCAGTGTAATATTAATGACACGGATCTCTAGTGAAAAGATGCAGAGACACTTCAGGAAGAAAAAACCCTGAAGTGACATGGGAACAGGCAAGTCAGAGTGGTGGCTAAATATTGAGAAGAACGCAATTGGCACATAATTACAGCCATCATTCTAATACTTACATACGACCACCTTACTTCCGGCTGCATTGTATATTCAACCACAAGTGGAACAAGCCTCGAGAGGCTGGAAGATAAGCGAGAGAAGCGATTGCGCAGACATCAATAAATTTGCCCATCAATAGAAACTAAATTATGCACGCTTTTAGAAAATGGTGTACTTCCGAAAGTCCGCGGGGAAAGTTATTTTTTATTGACTATAGATTTCTGCTCCGTTTAATAATAGAAATTTGAGTGGCTCATTTGCTTCAGGCAGGGTACATGAAAGACGAGTTCCCAAGGTGAAAGATACGAGTTCCAATTGCATCAGAAATTAATTCTTTATTTTTAATTATCCACATTGTTTGTGCGTGCGGTCGAGGAGTATATCAAGAGTGTTGTCATGAAAAAGGCAATAATAAAATGTTTCATCAATTAAGAATATAGTTACTCATATTCATCTATATGCATTGTCTCTTCATGACATTGACGATCATGGCTCTCTACAACTTCCTATCCCTTTACTAACGTTTCTTTTTCCTTCCCACCTTCATTTCTACCATCCATTTTCACAATCATATTTAATAGACTATACTTTGTTTCCTGTGTCTATTTTGCCTTCAGAATGTCCTGTAAGTGTTAAATTTTACCTGTCTTCTTTCCTCATTAGAGAGATTTTCTAAGCGTAGCTTAGGTGTGGCACAAGGCCGAAAATATGCGGCACCCAGTGAGGATCGAACTCACTATTCAGTCGTAATTAATCTAACGAGACAAGCTTGTTAACCATTACACCACGTCGAAATGCTCATTCTGTGTCCCAGAAATTTCTTTTTCTGGTTTTAATTATAACTTTTTTCCATTTTCCTTAATTCATTTATTTTTTAGTGGCATATCAACATCTCTATGGGTTATTTAATGCCGAAATTTCAGTATTTTCAACACAATTTTATGGCTTGAACTAAATATATTTTGAACGCAATTGCATACATTCAGCTACAGATGAAATGTTGCTTTAAAATTGTATTGTTGGTAATTTTACTATAAATACGTATTGTTTTTGTTTGGGGATTCACAGTTTGCTCATAGCTGAGACCCTAACAGATGCTACCACCCCAGGTCAAACTTGAGAACATCAGTAATTATTTTCCACGCTCTTCAAAATCTCCAATCTCCCAATCAGAAGCCTTGCTACTGAATGTAGTTTGTCGTCATATCCAGGCCTGCTTTTTGCCTCGTTGATTACATAGCCGGTCTATAGTAACCCCATCATCCTTTTGTAGAACTATATTTTATTGCCTCATATCAAGCATTCACTGCAATATAAGAGAATTGATATTACTTAACAATTCAGCGCTCTGTTTTTTGTTGCTAACGAAAATTTCCTGTTTCTTAATAGTTCTATTTTTTGCTGACAATCATGCATTTTATCTTCTTACAATTAATGCTTAGTGCTTTCTTCTCACATTCTTTTCTTAATTTGTCGAGGAGTTCTTATAGTTTTCTGTCTTCGTCTGTGATCAACCTATGCCATCTACGGATGACTTGTTATTAAGATTGTGTCCGGTCCGATAATAAATATCGCTTTAAAGGTTGATTAAATCCAGGAAGTAGACGCATCCTTGTTTTACGCAAGTTCACTTTCTGTATTTTTATTTGTATACTCCAGTACGTGTAAGCACTAAAAATAATGTTTGTAGTAATATATGTATGTATGTATATAGTGTTCGATGGATAAATTGTCCTCTAAATTATGACATCTCGTTTTAACAGATATATTTGCCTAAATTATATAAAAAATGTCTTCAAATACTAAAGAGTAAATTTATTCAATAAAATTACCATTGGCTTCAACCACCGCCTCCAGACAACTTCGAAATCACCAGCAACTCATCTGGACGGTCTCCTTGTTTAAGTTGGTGAATGCTGCCATGATCCTTGCTTTCGGTGTTACAAGGAGTTTTGTTGATCTCTCGCTCAACTGCGTCTCACACATAATAATCAAGGGAGTTGCAAGTCTGGGTATTTAGGTGGGGAGATCGGGTTCTCCTGCTTGTGTGGCATGGTGCACAGTCCTCTTGCCAAACATAAGGCCTTCCAGCAGCCACGCAAATCGATCATGTCAGTAAGACGCAAACAGCTACTGTTTGTTAAAGAGAATGAGAAGACTTTCGAATGAACCGGAAACCTATTCCTAAACAGCAAACAACCTCTATTCCTGCCCAGTATAGGTTATAGACGGGAAGGTACAACCTTTACTATCAGACTACCAACATCCACCCCTGATGTCGTAAGGTAACACAATAAAATAGAATGCATTACTTTCGGAGCAACCATCATCAATATGAAAATCTTACAAAGATGTAAAACATAGGTATGAATGATTGACAAACATCAAACTAATAATCCTTAATGACTACAAAGCTTATATGTTTGTCTTCTAAAAGCATGTCTTCTATATTGTTATTAACTCAACACTGACCAGATAAACTCGTTGCTATTTCAGCCACCAAGTTCCAGTTGGGTTGATCGATTTGTCAAAGTTTTTTTCTGAAATTAGTAAATTACCATAAAATCATATTAGTTGAGCCTTATCAAATGCCGGTGCTGAATTTTATGTGCATATTTTAAACAGCTTGAAATCGATTCTCATAATTCCCTTAAAAGACTTTTTTTTTATAAATTCTCACTTTTAGTCCCTTCAATATTTCATTGTTTTTCTTATTAATTTTGAAAACTTTCATCATCATTTTATTGCTTTTTATCACAACGAACTTTAAGCATTAAATTAAATAGAGAATTTAGAATAAAAAAATAACCCCTGTTAATCAGAATTACAGATATGATGTCTGTATGATCGTAACGCCTTTTGATAGGCTAATAATAAGGCTTCGATCATCAAAGATACGAGTTCAAGTCTCAAGAGAAGCATCTTTTCGTTCTGAATTTCTATAGTTTAATTTTAAATCAAAGACCAAATCGATTAAACATGTTGCTATAAAGAGTAACAAAAAATGAATATAGTGGTTCAATTACACGGGAGTATTCTTTTCATTATTTTTATTGGCTGAATTGTTATCAACCATTATTGAGTCGGCTAGTATATCTCTTTCATTTTAATGTTTGTTGTTCCTCGAAACTCCGAAGACCATCATTTTGAGGATATTAATAAACAAGTTTTAGCATTATCAAGAATTTGGATTAGATGAAGCATTGTCTAGCATTATTTCTTTTCGACATGGATTTCTTTCGTCTTCATTTCAATTGCTTTTAGTTGTGAATACTCAGACCATCAATCTATGGTCATCGGTGAAAAGCATGGATCTATAACAAGAGTGCGGACAAACAAATATATCTTTTTCCCCAATACGTTTCATTATGGTTATTGCTATATCCGTGATATAACAACACCGATATTTCACGGACAGAACGGAATAACTGAATGGAAAAAGAATAACACATATGCTTAGTTCAAGTCATACACAAATTTAGATATATATATATATACATATATACAAGTGTCCCTCGCAAAGAAATTATAATATGCGCCTCAACAAACAGTGGGAACCTTATATGTTTCCCGAAGGTAAAATTGTGGTTACGACTGCTTCTCTCCGGCTAGAGTTAGATTATTGTGCTTTTTCCTGTAAGACCTACCGCTGTGACCTAAGGACGTCCTTTGTCTCTGGGTTCTACATGACAACTGCTCTCGTCAATCTCCCTCCTGACGTCATTCACCGACCGTCACGTGATCCTTGTGACTATCTCAATGAAAGGGAGAGAATCACCATTTGTTACCCAAAAGGATCAAAATAAATTTCCAGGCGAAACTGAAACTTACATCATTTTTACCTTGGAAAAATCTATGTATTATAGATGCCCTTTGTTATTGTACGTACGCATATTAATATTAGTATTAATAGTAACAGTAATAATAGTAGTAGTAACTGTAGTAGTAGCTATAGTAGTAGTAGTTTTTGTTGTTGTAGCAGCAAGATTATCATCATTTTTTTCTTTATTTTTATGAGACGAAGTACTGTCAATTATGATCTTTAACTAATGTTTCTTTCATTTTAAATTTTACTTCCTTTTCATTCAACTCTTTATTCTATGGTAATTAAGAAACAAGTAGTAATATTATCTTCATATTTTTATTATTGTTCTTAAATGAAGCATTGTCAATCATTAATCATTTTTAGCTAGGATTTAATCTTAATGTTAATTGCTTACAAGTTTTGTCTTCGCTATTTACTAATAGACTGACTAATTGTACGGTAAAGCAAGTAGAATTATGACCGAAGAAATACTAGTCAAACATTAGTGATGATGTTGTGAAGTAAATGTCTACGAATGTCGTCTCATTAAGAGTAAACCTCAAAGAATCTATTTTGAATGTTTCTACCGTGCGAAATGACATGAATAAATTCTTTTTCTTTCCTAGGATTTTTGTTTCTTTTATTTGCTCTTCCATTTCTAATCGAATGCCATCTTAAATGCCGAGCGGCAAAAATAAAATTTCTCAAGCAAAAATTAATAATTTCAGAAGATATTTTAATCAGATTAACGCGAGGTAACCTTGTCGGCATCATTTGCATCTGGTGATTAAGAGCTCGGCTGCTTTGCGTCGTGTATTTATCTTATGTATGCGTCAAGACAACCAATTGAAAATGGTGGAGAGGGTGGGAGCGTAAGTTCAGATAAAATAATTAATGTACGATGTTTTAAAATTGGAATGAGCGTCTTAACGGTTACATTGTTTGTCTTTCTCTGAAATCGAAAGTTGCTGACCTTGCTGTTCGGAATGAGCGTCATTAGCATCACATATTGATCTCTAATTAGTGCCGCTAATTTCGGAAATCATCCCAACACACACACACACACACACACACACACACACACACACACACACACACACACACACACACTTGCACGTGTAAATTTTCCAGAAGAGAGATTTTCATCATTTCTAGCAGAACATTGTAGGCTTCGATATATAAATGCTATTTATCAGACAAAAGTTGGGCAACTGAATTAAAAATGGGAAAAGCCCTTCGTAACACTTCGTATTCAGTCTTAAAAAGTCTTTTTGTAGGACGAAACGTGTAACGTAAGTTTTTTTTATTTATTTTGTCATTCATTTACTTCGAAGAATATAAAATCTGCCAAGAAAAGCTAACAGAAACGTTCTAAAAAAATCAACGACCATAAGTTTCGCAAAACTAGTTGGGATACAATTAATTAACCAAATAAGATGTGCTTTCATTAGTCGATGTTAATTTTGCTGCTAAGGGTTTCAGACTGCGAGATATAATCGAAGACCAATTTAAAACTTCTGTTTTAAAGTACTTTGGAAAAACAAAACAGAATCCAATTCCTTGCTATGTATTGCTGTCTTTGATCGTGGTATTGACATGCCCCAATAGGAAATGAAGAAATGTGTAAACGAGCAAAATGCATTCTCTCATAATTATCTTTTGCTACTACAGATTGTGACAAAGGCTACTATATCCGTTGTCAGTCTTGACAAGTGTTGGCGAGTGAATGCCAACGTCTATTCTACTGAAAGCAGTTATGATTGAATAAGCCAATTTCGACACCATATTTCTTTTATGGAGTATCTTTTAAAGAACGAACTCGTTAGACAAAATTTCCACCACGGAGAAAGGAAGAACTTAAATGTTTTCAATGTCTGTTCCAAATTAATACAACAATTGTCATTGTTGTTGTTTATTTGTTTTGTTTTACTTTATTGTTCTTGTTGCTTTATTGTTATTAGCACACGATTTCCTCCTTTCTTAATATTGGGGGATCCTTGTTGCAATAGAATTGATACTTCTTTCTGCACAAATTGCACATTTGACGAGCAATCGTCTGGACAACTTTTCGAATCAAAATTATAAAGGATTTCTTCGTAATCAAATGAAAGTTTGTAATTGATAATAAAATTTATGTTTTCTGTTGTATTTTTATGTATATTTGTCTAATATTGGTCATATATTATATGTTTATAGATTCATTATATTTACACATTTAGAAACCATTGTTTTTTACTTTTTCCTGATGAAATGCGGCAATAGAGATAAAATTTAATTATACACATATTTACACATCTAAAACTGTTAGAGGCAATGAATACCAAAAAGATGGTTTCCGCTGGTATTTCTAGACAAACTACCTTCTTTGAAAATCAGCATCCAAAATCGTGTCTTTTATTTTTAAAAACCGATCACTTCCACTAGTGGTATATCTTCAATCATTTCAGCCAACAAACAAGCCACAAAATCTGAAAAATTAGGTAACCTCTAAGGTCATAATTTTCATTACAGAGACGTTAAATTTGAATTTCAAAGTTTCTCGAGTCTTTTAGAGGTCAGTGTATAATAGGTTGGATTTTGTTGTGTATTTATTAAGCCAAGTTTTGACCCCTAAAGAAGGGGACACTATCCAGTGGTGAATGTTCCCCTAAGATAAAATGCTTATCATTTCTCCCCGGAGATACGTTCCAATTGTTCTTTCCGATTTATAATCTATGACCTTACGTAAATGTCGTGGAAGTTTTTGAACTCTCTATTGATAGAATGACTCTGTCAATGAAATTTAGAGCATCAAAGACATTTCTGAATTCTTTGACCAAATGGGGAATACTTCATTGATTGGAATAAATGAATTGATTTCACCAAGTCTGGTGAATATACCATGTGAGGAAGAATTTCCCATTCTGAATCTGTTATGGTTTTCTATGTTTGATAAAGGAATGTATAGGTGAATGTTGACATAGAATAGTATAATTTTCTATCTCCCTTATCTTGTAAATGAACTTTGGCTTCAATTGCAACTTGCAAACATTGAATATCTCATGACTGTAATATACTGTGGAGCAATCGTCTTCACTAATCCTCAGTAATTCATAATATATTATATCGTTACTATTTTTTCCAAAAGGTTTAAGTTTGTTATTGATGCTACAGGCTTTGCTGGATTCCTTCAGACTATCATCGAGAATCCACTTTGCATCCTCAGGAATTATCTTCCAATAAAGATTTTGTTTTTCATATTTAGCAAAAAGTAAAATGTCAGGGTGGGGTGAGATATTGTCTATTGCTTTTCTCTACCAATTCATGTGGAACATATTTTTACACTTTTTAATAATCCTCCATTACCTCTCTAATAGAAAATTTTAAATTTGTTATGTCAACCTCGCAGCAGTATATCACCACATTAATAGAGATTTCCTTTTCTCATCCATTAGAAACCACCTTCCAAGCTCTGACTCAACTGAATGTCTAGATCTGATAGAGGAACTATAGTGGTCCACAAAATCATACATGTATGGCAACAACCTTAATGGCAAATCAACACACATATGTAACTGAGTGAGAAAGACTCATGAGAGAAAATCAACATGCAGAAGTAGCAAGAAGCAAAATTTAATGGTGGAGTGATACTGTTTAATGCTTTTTACACATTTAATTCTTTTCTATGAAAATGGTTTATAACTATTGAGTGATTGAGAAAATATTTCAGCAAATCTTGATTGAATATGTTCGTTGTTTAAAAAAGCTTGTGTGTCATTCACATCAAAATTCTTTTTTCCACTCGATAGTTTATCATCACGGTATAATAGGTTAATAGATTAACATGCTGGATTGCGAATTTGGTGGCATAATAATTAAGAGTTCGATCCCTAGTCTGGTAGGATCGACTCAGACACAATAACTGAGCAGTAATAAAAAAGAGCAATACGAGTTATCTCCCCTAGACATGAACAGCAGAATGTACGGATTAAATAAAGATTTCAGTTCGAAATTCCCTGAAGGTTACCCAGATCAACTGACAACTAAAGAAGACACAATAATCGAAACGTTGTGATAACAACTAGAAAGAGGCGGGCGTCAACTTTCGATTTGAAGGAAAGTATTTGATCGAATAACGTGAGAACTAAAAAGACTTGTACCTGTTCGAATAATAGAAACATGAATAGAAAATTTGAAGACAACATTTTGGTCAAATAGGCGTCGTATTAAACAGAAAGTTAGACAAACGGACTTACCTTGTGCGTTTGTCCCTCCTTGCTTCTAATTTCCCCCCACCTCCTTTTTATTCTGCTCAGTGATTAGTCAGTTATTTATTTCATCACTAAGGTTTTCCCAAATACTTTACATGCACGCACATTTCGGTATTATTATATTACCATTTCTAATAACTGCCCACTTCGACCGTCTCTTGATAATGAATCCTTTGCAATGAGTATAAATAGCTTCATCCATTGAGAAATAATGCAATATAAAACATTCATTAGGTCTACTCTGCTTGTTCGATCCATTTGGTTTTACGCGAGAGCGTGCAGGGACAAGGGTCAGGAGGAAGATATATCGTTTTTGATGCTGACTTGATAGTTGACCAGCCACTGACGTCATTACAGCATTAAGCCGTCACCCACGCATGCGCCATAAGGAGACGCATGACATCGCTAAGCCGAACAGTAAAAACTAGGCGGCATCTCCTCCAATCACATGACGGCTTGCATATATACATTCGGCCATGACAACTAATCAGCCAACCACCACGAAATAGTTAAGTATGAAACAGAAAATTCGATGGTGTTTTTCATATTTGGAATTTAGTTGCAGAGACGGATAAATGACACTGGGTCTTATCTTACCTTTTGCACTCTTTCGACGCGCTCAGTTTGAGCGCTTAGCTAACATATTTTAGAGGCTGATCTTGTAAATAAATGAACTAGTGAACGAAGTCTGATCTTTTATGGGTGTTCTGTTTAATGGTCGGATAGTTACGTATTTTCTAATGACGACAAAGGTCGCTGTTCAAGCCCAGGTATAAATTTAAAAACAGATTACGATCCATATTTACAAAGTAATTAGTTCCTTCCGACTTTAAGTATTTTCAGCGATTCAAACTTCCAGTCTGTATTTGTCTCCTGGTTTAATTCCTGCTATACTAATTTAAGATTCATAAATATCTCCAACTCTCAATTTCATTGGTGCAGGGATCACATCCTAAATTTCCAGTAACTGGTTCTGTAAAGGAGGTTAATCTTTAGGAAAATATCCTGCTTATTTTTTTTTCAATCTGAGAATGGAAACAAATCACTTTATAGTATCAAAAAGAATTAAACCATTTTGATAATTTAATATAAAACATTTATTTATTTATTAAGATATTTCCAGATTGAAATTCTGTTCTCATCATATTTCTGTTCAAAAATGATACTTTTTTTTTACTCTAGTGTCATTAGCTCTGTTATGGTTTCTTGGGCACATTCGAAATGAATCGCTGCAATCCCAAAGATCCAATGGAAGACCTATCAGAAGAATTACCATGTTTGCTAGAAGATTTGCCAAAATTTTATCTTCAAAACAGTAGGGTGTGTGTCTAGTTTCACTAGGCACGCGCACGAACGTAGGGTAACTAACAATTTGTCTAGGCGATCGGCTATTAATATATAAGATTATTTTCGGATAATCCAACAACCGTTTTGTTAAGCTTATATAATTTTAAGAATCGGTTTGCAAGAACCATATATTCATATATATATATATATATATATATATATATATATATATATATATATATATATATATAATGCATAAAAAAAATGAAATTCAATTGTACCCCATTTATATGGCCATTTCGCTACTCGAGATATTTCTCTCTTCTATTGAGCTCTCTTTTTGTGGATCAGTTTTAATATTTTATATTATTAGAATTCATTTGAATCATTTACCCACCTATATATATATATATATATATATATATATATATATATATATATATATATATATATATATATATATATTTATGTGTGTGTGTGTGTGTGTGTGTGTGTGTACAGTAGGTTTCTAGTAGTTTTTTTACTATATTTTGTGGTTACTGTGTGCTTGGTTCCTATAGAATAGATTAATAGTGTTTTTACATTATTCTATTATTATTATTAATAATAATAATAATAATTTGTTTGTCCACTATGTGGTTAAAGAAATTCTAGTTAACATATATTAATACATATTATTTTTTTATATATCAAGAACAATTTTAGGGGAAACATGTATGACAAAGTGGAAACAGTTTCGTCCTTTAGGATTTTATCCAACAAAAATTTGTTTTCGTTGTTGCGATTATAATTCTTTCAGTTAAAATTGTTCTAGATATATTAATAATATATATATAATTTTCCCGGCATCAGTATATACTTCTGACATGAGACATCGTAATATTTATACTATTTACATTATTCGGACTATTGTCTTTATTGTCATATTCAAGACATTTCGGCCGTTGTACGCTCCGGCCATCTTCAGGTGGTATACGTTGGAATTTCGAACCGAACCCTTTATTTAATCCACAAGGGGTTATTGTTCTAGTTCCACGTGCCATGCCTTTTTCTCAGTTTCAGTTATATTTTTAGTTACTTATTGAACTCAAAACTCTTTGGTTCAAGTAACTGGATTACTTCAACCAACGCTTTTTTCCACTGGACCCAGCACATAAATAATCTTTTAACGTCGTGTAAAAATATCGAAAATGTCAAAACGATGACAAAACATCAATCAGTTAAGTAACAGATTTTTATATTTGTATCAATCCCCCTTCCTCTCTCTCTCTCTCTCTCTCTCTCTCTCTCTCCCAATATATATATATATATATATATATATATATATATATATATATATATATATTCCCGTCTAGCTATTCGTTAGACAGCAACGAAGTCTGGCTTCGCTCGCTATGGATGCTAACCATTCTGGGATAATTAGAATTAAATCCTAGGGAGAGTTGCCTGTAGACTTCATACACACTGTGCAGCATTTCCCTGTTACCAGAGAAACGTGTGTCTTATTCTACAGAAGCCTTCATCGCTAATATCTTATATGTGTGGGGAGTCCAGCGGTTCAGTTCTAAAGCTGAACAGATAGGCTCTCATCCCTCGAAACATCGACGGCATCGACCACTATATAAATATAAGTAGTGTGGCCATAGGTATCAACACGAGATGTCGGTAGTCTGTTTGATACTTAAAAGGAATATATAACATTTTATCGTGAAACAAACTGTCGCTATTCAGTGTTGATACCTATGTCCACACTATTTATATAAACTCTCTCCGTGGTACTGAGCACTTTTCTCCCATAAATATAGCATAGCATTAAACTATATATATACATACACACACACACACACACACACATATATATATATATGTGTGTGTGTGCGTGTGTGTGTGTGTGTGTAGGGGGTCAGATATAGTGAGACGTATTGAGAATTACGTTCATCTCAGTTCGTTATCTTCATAAATCGGATATGTTAAAAGTGTTTCTTGTTAAATTTTTTATGCAGTATTGATGAAAATCGATTTGATTGATAGTTCGTATCGATCAATCGAATGTTTTGACAACAATCAATATATTTTCGAACATGTGTATCTATAAGTTTCAGCCGTGCGAAAATGTTTATATTCTTAAGTATTTTTCATTTGTGTGACTGCAGTTGCCTGCTTCGTTTTAGGACGATTGGAAGAAAGGCAATGATTATATTTATTTAAATAATTATGCCAGTTCCCGTGTGAAAAGGAGAAATATCCCTTAATGAATAATCAATTGATACTGTTGAATGTCGGGTGGGGGGTTTTGATTCATAAATTCGCTTCATCGTATAAATCCAACTTCGATGTCTCGACCACCATGTTTCTCGTCTACCACGAAAGTCAAAGTTGTGTTTTTGAGTATGTTATTCATATCTCCTATATTCGCATCCAATATGGAAACTGAGAGATGAATTTAGACACGAAACGTGAATCAAAAAGGGAATTAAGCATTTTATATATCTTGACATAGATCTTCCTACGAGCGGTCTGGACTTATTGTCAGAAGACTTCACTCATCTTTACTCTCATGGATCTGATTCTTCTGTGTCTTTATATATATATATATATATATATATATATATATATATATATATATATATATATATATAATGTAAAGGAGGTAACTTAGTTTGCTTGTTTATAAAAAAAACTGTTTAGTTTTAACGTAGATATTTCAAAGAACTATATACAGAGCCTTTGTACTATATTCTTGAAAATAAACAAACACATGTCTAAATTGTTTAATCCGACATGCTTAAATGCAAATATGCTTCCAAAATATACGGAATATATATACACACACACATATATATATATATATATATATATATATATATATATATATATATATTATATATTGATTTAAACGTTATTTTTAATGGATACCCATATTTGAGAAGATGCTCTTTTTTTTATTAATTTATTAAACTGTATATTTATTTGTTTTCATCTTGAACTCTGGGCCACTAAAAAACTCCTGATCAAACAGGGCGCGTCAGAGCTAATGACAGTTACCCCTAGGGGATGCAGGTTCGAATCCTGCCGAAGGATTTCTCGTATATTCAAGCCGGTACATGAAAACAAATAAATAAACAAAAACAGAGCCCCGACTCAAACATGACTATTCATTAAAAATAACGTTTAAACAAACAAATTAAAATATGTCGGATTAATAGTGAAAATCAATTCCTTTATATTTATATATATATATATATATATATATATATATATATATATATATATATATATATATATATATAATAGGATAAAATAGATATGTTATAAAACCTATATTAAACCGTACTCAGGCTTTCATCGATTTTCCCCATCCAGACCTTCTCTCTTTTGCCCGCTCTACCGCTGACGTACTTATAGTCATATATATATATATATATATATATATATATATATATATATATATATATATATATCACGGAATACGTATATCAAGCTCTTGATAATAACGACGAAGCTCGAGCTGTGACTCTAGATATCTCAAAGCCCTTTGACTAGGTTTGTCATGCTGGTATTCAACATAAGCTTCAGGGCTACGGTGTTACAGGACGATTGATTGATTTAATCCAGTCATTCCTATCAAATCATGAAATGAAGGTCGTTCTGAACGGGATCACTTACAGATCCTTTTACACAAACGCGAATGTCCCCCAGGGCTTTATCGTGGGGCCTACGCTGTTTCTGATCTTCATCAAAAATCTTCTTGATGTCATCAGTTCTCAAGTAGACATTTATGTAGCTGGCACTACCATTTACTCCTGTCTCAGTAGCAAATTTAACCTGATCCTGCTCTTGAAAAAGACCTCCAATCAATGATTAACTGGGGAGTTAAATGGCTTGAAAATTTTAATACCTCCAAAAATAAACTGCTCTCATTTAGCAACCATAGAGAAACTTCCTTGTCGCTATCAGCATGGCTGAGGCTCGACTCCTGGAGAACGTCTCAATACACCATCTTCGCCTCACGTTTTCAACTGACATAAAACAGAACAGCTACATTGAATCAATAGCTGCATCTACTGCAAGGAAAGTTGATTCATTATGTCGTGCCAGAAGGTTTTCTTGACAGAGTTCATCTTGCACACTTACAAATCTACCATTCGTCCGTTCACTGATACTGTTATAATATCAGGTCTGGTGCTCCTGCTATTCTTTTCGAGATTCTTGATAAAATCGAAAATAGGAGTAATCGATTCTGAGTTGGCATTTCGACTTCAGTCACTTTCTCGCAGATGTGATGTGGCTTCCCTCTGTCTTTTCTACAAATATTTTCATGGCAACTGCTCTGACGATCTTTTTTCCCTGGTGTCCTGACTATATGAATTTAAGTATGCTACTAAATTGGCATCTAGGTACCACCCTTTTACTGTTGAAATAGTTAAATGTAACCGCTACCAAGAGTTTCTTTTCTCTCACCTTCCGACGATGGAACTCCCTTCCGTTTACTTACTTCCCTGAAAACTACAATCTTCCTATGAACCCGCATGAATGAAATAAAACTCCAGAAATATTTTTTATCCTCTCCCCTTATCCTCATTCTTTTACTCCTTCATTTCCGGTGTTCTGGTATATTAGAGTAGTTTCCTGGTTTGTAAATCCTTCCACTGGCCTGAGGAGTCCTTGCGGTCGAAACTCCAGTTGCTGGGATTTTAGCTATTTATATATATATATATATATATATATATATATATATATATATATATATATGTGTGTGTGTGTGTGTGTGTGTGTGTGTGTGTGTGTGTGTGTGTGTTCATAATTCGGTATATGGAGAAGCTTCCAATATTAAGGATACAGATTATGCTAATATAATGTGTACGTATGATGACTGACAGTTAATTTCTGTCCACATTTTTGTGTGTGTGTGTGTCTTTCTTTATATATATATATATATATATATATATATATATATATATATATTTTGTGTGTGTGTGTTTTTGAGAATTTTATATGTGAGGGAGTGCTGAAAGTTTAACTCCGTAGCCACTTCCCCACAAATTCAACTGGATGATAAAAGATGATTTATTTTTTTAAAATACCTTCTGTGTCGAACCAAATTTTTTCCACCAATCATTCGTGCACATCTGTAATATCAGGTCATCCCATAAGTTCTGTCCAAATTTTAACTTTTTGTTAAAATGAACGAAATTTAAAGAGTATTTTATAATGTCTAATGGAGCTGAACATTATTTTTATGTTTAGGTGCATTTAAACTGATCAAATCTTATTTCAGAAAACAATAAAATTACATTTTGTTTGATTAAAACCTTGTTAACATGGAAGTACCCAAGAATCATTTGAGGCACATAATGCTTTATGAATTCAAGAAAGGAATCTCAGCAGCCGAAGCGGCTAGAAACATTCACTATGTTTATGGAGAGGAATGTGTGAATGAAAGAACTTGCAGAAGATGGTTTGCAAAATTCAGAGGTGGAGATTTCACCCTTGAAGATGAAGATCGAACCGGACGTCCAGTTGAGTTTGATGAAAAGCTTCTTGAAGCAGCTCTTAAAGAAAATGGATCTTTTATCGAAATGTTAAGTGTCGTAGACAGTGGCTTGGTAAAGGGGGAAGGACCACAGCCACAGCCGAGAAGGGAACTTCATGGGCAAAAGGTTCTTCTTTCAATCTGGTGGGATCGCCAAGGAATAATCTACTTTGAATTCTTACCACCTAATGCAACAATTAATGCTCAAATATACTGTCAGCAATTAGAGCATTTGAACCAAGCTTTGAAGGAAAAAGACCTGCTCTAGTGAATCGAAAAGAGGTGATGTTTCATCAGGACAATGCGTGACCCCACACAGCAAGAATCACGTCACAAAAGATCGAAGAAATTGGTTGGGAGAAAATTCCTCATCCACCTTATTCTCCCGATCTTGCTCCTTCAGACTACCATTTGTTTCGTAGCTTACAGAATCATTTGGAAGAAACAGCTTTTGTAACACAGGAAGAGGTTAAAACTGACATTTGTGAGTTCTTCGAATCAAAGCCAAAAGAATTTTACAGTAATGGAATTAGTAAACGTGTTAATAGATGGAAAGAAGTCATAGATAATCAGGGAAAATACATTGTTGATTGAATCTGTAATTAAATGTAACATTTGATCACTTGTTTTCTTTATTCAAAATTCAGACAGAACTTTCCCTTTTTTCAAATTTTTGTTTATAAACAGACAATTAACTGGATACAGGTCTATTTGTTGTTTTAATAAAAACTTTATATTGCTTTGTATTTTATAAATTCACAGTACTATCATTCAGTTATCAAAGTTTTTCCAGTAAAGTGCGTATTCTATGATAAAAAATATAATTCAGGTGATGCTTCGATTAATTCTTTTTATCATATAATTTTCAGATACTTTTGTTAAAACCATTCCAAAATACAGGGAATGTTAGCTCCCTTGCATAGTGGTAAAATATTTTTAATTTACTGTGTTAACGCATAGCACATCCATAGATATGCAACTCCTGAAGATGATTGAAAGTACTTGGGAAAATTAAAATTATTTGAAAGAAAATTTTGGAATTTTTAATCAACCACCAAGAAATTAATTCGTGGATTTGAAAGGAATAAAAAAAACAAATAGACATAATACGACTGAATTATTTAAAATAATATGCTTGAATATATATATATATATATATATATATATATATATATATATATATATAACATTGAAGTCAACACTCAGAGGCGACAGGCTGTTTCATGCTAGGCGAAATCGTCAGGCCATTGCGTCTAGCATGAAACAGTCTGTCGCCTTCAATGTCGGTTTGACTTCAATGTTCATTTTATATTTATATTTACATACGCTACATCCCTGATATTGAGCACTTTATTCCAGAAATATAGCACAACTTTAAACCTATATTTCTTTATATATATATATATATATATATATATATATATCTATATGCATTCTCTTATATACTGGGGCGTTCCATCTTTATGAGCATGTACCAAGTATGTGAATATATATATATATATATATATATATATATGTGTGTGTGTGTGTGTGTGTGTGTGTGTGTGTGTGTATTTTTATATGAACATAAAATGTCTTAAGATAATTGTCGGACTTTGTCCATTTCATAATGTGTGATTTGTTTACATTTGGATACGCCATGAGCAGATATGAATGTATGTGAGAGAATCATGGAAGATTGAAGTTCAAATACAGTAAATTCGACCTTGCTAACCGGACGCTCTTCTGTGGCCCAATCGGTTAAAGGCACGTCAGGCTATATGACGGTTCCGTACAGGATACAGGTTCGATTCCTGTCGGAGGACGAATAATTCTATGAAAATGTCTCGGACATTCAGGCCGGTAAATGTTGTTTAATACTGTTTATTATAAACAGAGCATTTACTTAAATATTTGTATCGATAAAAAGAATGTATAAACATAAAAATGTCTTAAAATATAGATAGATAGATATTTCTCATGTTCCATAAATGATTAGCAACGGTATTCCTAAGTTCTGGTATCCATGAAAAGATCGATCGAGTCTTTGAACTTCCAATTTTGTCTCCAAACATCAATCTCCGTTCCATTCGAATTAGTCTTTGATCTCTCATCCCACAAAAGAAAAAGAGCAATCAATGTCCAGGACGCTATATCAATGACAAAATAATAAATGAAAATTATTTCCTGGAGAGGGAACGGCAATGAACATGGCTCACTAGTTAGACAATTCAAATGGATTTCATATAACTTAAGGTTCACTTATTCATAGAGCTTTGATAAATCAACAGAATTTTTCCAGGACATTTCCAGAAGACAAAGAATGTCTCATGTAAAATCAGACATGTTTTAAAGCTGACACTACATGTTCGTATACTGCGTCTCTCTTTCTCTCTCTCTCTCTCTCTCTCTCTATATATATATATATATATATATATATATATATATATATATATATAATTCAACACTGAAGTCAACACCCAGAGGCGACTCTTTGTTTCATGCTTAAACGCAATCGTCAAGTCATTGTGCTTAAGCAAGAAACAGACTGTCGCCACTGGATATTGATCTCAATGTCGACGTTTATATTTATATATACTCTATCCCTGATATCGGGCACTTTAACCCATAAATATAACATATCTTAAAACTATATGTATGGGCATCATTTTCCCCCTGGGTGCGTTTAATTTGGTGTTTGCAAGTATGTACCTCAACTACCCTCGTTGGATCATCTGCCCATTTTCGTACTGAAAGATACAAAATACATAATGCTCATAAAAGAAAAGTCTTTCCTTTTGCTATTCCTTTATGAGTGTTATATTACTTTTACCACCTGGGGATTGTGTTACTGTAACTTTGGCATCTTTACGTCCACATGACACTTTTAACCGTTGATATCTTACATTGAGCACTGTATCTTTAGTGCTTACGAATTTTGCTTATATATATATATATATATATATATATATATATATATTGACATTTGGAAAAACGTTCATGAAAGTATGTTTCGAAAATAATATCCGATAATGCATTTTCGCCTATATGGCTTCATCGGATGGATAACAAAAATGTGTTCTCTGTGTATGCATTAAATGTGTTCTCTGTGTATGCATTAAATATTATATTATTTTTCCAAACCTGGCGTTGCTCGAGACTGAAAATGAGTGACTTTTTAGAAAATCGTTTATCATTCCCCGCCTTAATTGTCCTAGTTTTGAGATGGAAAGCCTTCAGAATGAATAGAACATAAATGAAACACTTGTTTTTAACTATGCCTTCTCCATGTCAACAGTATATAATAAAATTGGCAATGCCATCCCGACAGAGTTATTAACATTTCAATAAACGTAAATGAAAATATATTTCGAAAATAATATAAGATAATAGCCGATAATGCATTTTTGTGCCTGACACAAAACGATATTAACTCGTTCTCTTTGTAGCTGAATAACTCAAAGGGTTTTTTCAGTGATTTTTACAATAAATGGTGTCAAGATGGCTAAACGTCTTATCTGAAAACCTGGAAAAAAGAAAGTCAATTAGTTTAGTGGGTTTTTAGATATTAAACATTTTGTCGGGGGCACAATTATCCTGTTACACGATTTAGACAATTATGATGTTATGATGTTATTTATATATATATATATATATATATATATATATATATATATATATATATATATATATATATATATATACAACAATTCGTCCTTACATGGAGTAATGCTGCATATATGGAACACCGAAGCAAACAGAAGGGGCTCCACCCTTCTGTTTGCTTCGGTGTTCTTGATAAACTCCAGAGGCGGATATGCAATATAATTGGCCCTGCTCTGGCATCTCGTCTACAGTCACTTTCTCACAGACGCGCCGTCGCCTCTCTTTGTCTGTTTTACAAATACTTTCATGCCAATTGCTCTGAGGAGCTGCATTCGCTGGTTCCCAGAGAGCTATAATCTCCAGCTATTCAAATGTAATGTCAATCTACAGTGGCCTTGATCTATCAACTACCCTTCTCCTCATCCTTTCTTCTATCACTACTATCTGATCTTGCTCCAAATTTTCTGTAATCCCTTGCGTCCTAGTGGCTTCTCGCCTTGCTTGGGGTGAAACGCTTATATATATATATATATATATATATATATATATATATATATATTAGGATATTACAGAGGAAACATGATCGCTACACAATTTCAGTCATGTTTCGATGCATATCAAATGCATCTCATCGGGCGATTATAAATTACTAGCTGGTGCATAATATCGCTCTATTTTGTATTGAGCCCTCCTTTAAATTAAATGTTACGGACGTTGGAACTGTATCTTTCCGTTCTCCGTTCTATATATATATATATATATATATATATATATATATATATATATATATATATATATAAATTACGAATTAAATTTCAAGAGTTCAATATCCGAGCACTTCTGTAAGTTTCATACTTTTACGCAATCGTCAGGTGGTCGGCAGTTGTAGTGCGAAATGTAAACTTTTATTCCCCCAGACAAGACTGAGATGGAAAAAAAATTAAAATATGGTCGGTACGTGCACACACCAACCAAACTCACCCGAAAGTGGGAAAACACCCACCCGGCAAAGATCACCACTCTCAAAAATAAAAGTGCCCAATTCTGTACCGTGGTCAATGTCTCAGAGCGGCCTTTCAAGTAAAAAAGTGCTCAACAGAATATTTTTATTTTATATGGCGTTAAGTACTTTTTCTTTCCGGTGTGCATTTACGGTAGACTCATTTTTAAGAACTTCCTATTTCTATTAATATTATACTTTATATATATATACTTTATATATATATATGTGTGTGTGTGTGTGTGTGTGTGTGTGTGTGTGTGTGTGTGTATAATTGCACACGGGTGTAAACGTTGAGTGACGTAATCTTTTTCCTGCTTAAATGCAATATCTATATATGCTGGTCAATGGTGCATTATGGATAGCAAGGTGATGTATTTCCGGTTCATTGTATTATCCTAATTTATAACGTTGATGTAAGTTTCCTTGATATTTTTATAAAATCTTTATATTGATTTATATTTTATAAATTCATAGCTACGATTATATTTTTAATATTATTCTTAGACTATTGATTAAAAATAACTGTAGGTCAGAAAGCGGTTATTTCTATCCATTCTTGTTGTGTTGTTTGTTAATTTTTAACTCATTATTTATTATTGATTACTTGTATTTATACATTAATTATTTGCTGTTGCTTATTATTTACTTAGAAAATTTACGCGTTTATTGATAGTTGGTAATTTTCCTGAAGATTACGTTCAAACATGAAACAGACTGACGCCACTCTTTTTATATTTACGCCCGTTCTCTATCTGATATTAAGCACTTTTACGCATAAATATAGCCTACCTTAAAATTATATTTGATCATATATTATATATATACGTGTTTGTGTGTGTGTTTTCGTGTCTTTGTATGTATGTATGTACCGATTTCCTATGTGCTAATATGTGTTTATTAAATAGAAACTTAAGATATAGGTAGGTAGATAAATATCCATTCGCAGATTATATCTATAGACAATATATAAAAAACCTAAAAATGCACATACTCTTTGCTAATGTGATTATTAAATCAAATTTAATGGTTTATAACTTTCATAAAATTTCATCGTAAATTTTCAAGAAAAAATCAATGTTTCTCTTTATATGACGTTTTCTTTGAAGTGTTGAAAATTTTCGGAAACAAGAACAAAGTCATAAACTGATAAAAATGTTGCGATAATTTTGTACCAAACTGTTTTATTCGGGAATTTATCGCCCAAGTGAAAATTGACTTTACATTTTCATGAAGAAAAAACAATGTTAAAATGATATAAACTGATAAATCACGAAGACATTTTCATATTTTTTCGATCGAACATAATAATGGCATATTTACAAGAGATATATCAGTAAATCGTTATTATAACTACAGATAACAGAAATTTATATAATAGACACACGCACACGTACGCACATACATATATATATATATATATATATATATATATATATATATATATATATATATATATATATATATGATTTTTTGACAGCAATTCCTCTTTTATACATGTTTCACTAAAGGTGAAGGATAATTAAAATTCTGTAAGTTTTATCCACTTTCTCTAATGCCTTTACAGTTTTTTTTTCTTTTATGATGACTAAGAGTTTGTAGAAACTGTTCGTATTGATTATACCCACTCTTCTTCTTCTGTACGACATATTTCTTCAGGACGTTTGCGATTATGGCTCGAACCAATTTCCTGTCATTTGTAAGGCTTAAAAAATTTAATCTTTTCCTTATCTCCCCTGAACCCTGTTCTGCCATCCATTTATTCAAGCTCGCTTGTTAGGTTAAGCCTTTTCTCTCTCCTTCTG
This sequence comes from Acanthosepion pharaonis, assembly GCA_903632075.3. Lineage (NCBI taxonomy): Eukaryota > Metazoa > Mollusca > Cephalopoda > Sepiida > Sepiidae > Acanthosepion > Acanthosepion pharaonis. Next base: position 865,036 of record CAHIKZ030004804.1, on the reverse strand, counting down.
TCCTAGGAGTATCAAGCTCTCTATAACCATTATGTA
>CAHIKZ030004804.1:780000-862500 GCA_903632075.3 Acanthosepion pharaonis | reverse complement strand
GAATGAAGATATTATTTATATATATATATATATATATATGGTCAACAACAGACAGACTGTTTTGCAGCTCCTCAATGTGGCTAAACATCCGATCGCCTCAAGCCGGGATCGAAACCCGATTGATTTGGTATCAGTCGGAGACTCTAACCTTAAGCCATTGCCGCACGACAGGGATGAAAGGGAAATTATTTTTAGATAAATACGCCAGTGACTGAAGAACTCGATTCGTCTTAACGAAGAATCCTACATCAGCAGCAGTAATAGTCACTGTTTACAAATTCACTTTTCTCCCCCGAGAGCTCAACCGAAATAATATATATAATATATATATATATATATATATATATATATATATATATATATATATATATATATATATTCTACATAAAAGTCAAGAGATCAACCAACCAACCTTTAAACGATCCGAATTTCTGTTTGTAAGTCTTTTATTGCTGAAGGACGATAATCTTTCATGAATAGTTCCTTCTCTGTCCCACTCAATTCTTAGTATTTGAACGAATACAACCAAATATGGGACAATTATCAACCCTGGGTTAAATATGCTTTGCATAGAAAGTTGATAGTGCATATTGTGTTGCTGATAATATTTCAGATAAAATATTGAATAATGCACATGGTGGAAGTTGAGAGTGTACCAATAGATATATAAATCTAAATATGTAATCCACGGCAAACAAGTAACAAATCTGTATTTATTTGGGGGATTTAAAAGAAGTCTTTGATCAAGCATACTTATATTTATAAATAATAGTGTTTACATATACAATATATGACTCTAAGGTCATGTCAATTATACTAAAAGTTTCTGTGAACAAGATTAATTCTCAATGAAGATTGATGGCTTCTAGCTAAGTTAGATAATATTTGCTTTCATCACTAAACTGGATCCCACAAAGCATGTGGACCTGATGGTATCTCGACAATAATCCTTAAGAAATCTGCTCCTGGACTGGCTCCTGTTCTCGCTAAACTTTACAATAAAATCCTAACTGCTTGATGCTCTCCTGCTTGTTGGAAATCGTCTTCTGTACTTCCAGCCTTTAAGAACTCTGATCCTTCTAACTATCGACATATGAGCCTTCTGCCTTGTTTTGCAAACTACTAGGGGCAGTAATCAACTGCAAAAGGGTTAAAACACCTCACATTGCAGGGTCTTCTTTCAGCAATATGGCTTTCACTTCTCTAATTCAGCTGATGATGTATTAACGATTATTGCTAAAAAAAAAAAAAAGTTTTAGATAAGAATGAAGCTCGAGCTGTGGCTTTGGACGTCTCGAAGGCACTTGAAAGAGTGTGGCATACCGGTCTTCACAATTTGAAAAGTTATGATATTTCTGGGCGAATTTTTCAACAGATTAAATCTTTCTTATCAAATCGCGAAATGAAAGTTATCTTGAACGGCCACTCTTCTAGATCTTTTTGCATTAATTCCGGTGTCCTTCAGAGATTTATCTTTGGAGCTACGGTGTTCCTAATTTTCATCAATGACTTTCCTGATGACTTCACTCTCAACTTGGTATCTAGGCTAATGACAAAACCATTTATCCCTGTCTTAATACTAAGTTTGATCAGTTCGATATGGTCAAATTGACAGCTGATCTCAAAAGTGATTTCTAAACTATGAAAATGAATGGTTTGTTAATTTTCATGCCTCCAAAAGAAAACTGCTTTCTATTAATCATCTGAAAGATCATTATTGCCTTACATCAACGTAGCTGATGCTAACCTCCAGGAGAGTGACTCGTTGTGATATATTTGGCTTACGTTCTCTATTGACATGGAAAGTGGAAAGATTACATTGAATGTATTACTAAGTCTACTCCTAGGAAAGTTGTTTCACTGTATCGTGCTCGACATTTTTTCTCTCCAAATCTATCTTACATATTTATAAGTCTACCATTCGTCCATGCTACGAATGTTGCTGTCACATAGGGTTTGCTGCTCCTGCTATAGATTAATAGATTCTAAATTTCATTGTTCCTGACCTGGTATCTCGGCTTCAGTCACTTTCCCACCACCTTAAATTTGCTTCCCTGTGCCTTTTCTTCAAATATTTTCGGGGTAATTGTTCTGATGAACTTTGATGCATGGTACCAAGACTTTATGAATTTAAGAGCAGTACTTGATTGGTGGTAAGGTCTCATCATTTTACAGTTGAAATAGCTAGATGTAACCGTGAGTTCTATGTTAACAGTTTCTTTTCTTGAACTTCTTGCCTGTGGAACTTTCTTCCTGCTACTTACTTTCCAATTAACTTTGATGTTCAAAAATTTAAATTTAATATCGTTATCTATCTTCTTGATTTCTCTTCTTTTATTGTCCTCGCTCCTTAATAATGTTTTTGTTGTTGTTGTTGTTTCTTATTCTTTTATATTCAGTAACTTCTTGTGTCTTAGTGGCTTTATTGCCTTTTCTTGGGGTGAAATGATTTTTAAAAATTAATTAGAAAAAACAATGTGCCTCTTGTTCACTTCGTACATTATAATAATAATGCAACTGTACTCTAGAAAGTTTGATTGCTTTTGTGAGAATGTTTACTCACTGTTTATTCTGTTGATTGCACACTCTTGCTTTTTTCATTCACATTTCCGCTTCGAAGCTTATAAAAAACCGTAACGTCCAACGGCAATGCTCAGCGTCTAAACATCGGCGATCAAATTGTGTTCAGAAAAATAATTAAGATGTAAAAACATTCATGAGTAATTGCTACAGGGTATTTCCCGACTAACGGCGATGATAGGTGCTTCAAATTCTCATGATAAAAATATGAACTTGAATGCTGATTTTCAGGGAATACAGGCACTCACCTCTTCGAGGAATGGCACAATCTTGTCCAAAATTAGCCCATAGCGATAACAACCCGTTCCGGAAATAACGAAGAACACCCACGTCTATTTTGTATCATCAAATAGGAGGTTCAAACCTAAATAAAATTTGGAAAGCAACAACTTTACTGGTAAATTACTTCAGTAGCAGCAGCCATTGCAAATCTACTACTGGACAAAGGATTTTCTCTAACTCATTCCATGACGTTCTCTCTTCTGTGCCATATTTTCTCGGTAAACGCCTGTGTTCCATGTCACCATCTTGTGTTCTGCGTTTGTTATCCATTGGGGACCATTCAACCAACCTTTAGCTCCATCTATTATACTTCCTTTTTGGTATGTTTCTCTAAACCTCAATTTACCTGTCTTATCTTTGTTTTCGGACCCACGTTGACCTTTGACCTTTTCCTATTGATATTTTCCCTAGCATTACTCTTTCCATTAATGATACACCGTTCGGATTTTTTCAGGTGGTTTTGTTAATTTCCATATGTAGCACTTCTAGTTAGCAATTTATATTCATTGTACCCTTTACGCCTATTTGCAGGAGATTTTCATTCTGTCTTTATTTAAAATGCTTTTTAACTGACGTCGTTTAAAGTCAGTTTCATAATTTTATTTTTGTGGTGTTTCATTTGAATATAATTCAAACACATTTGCGACGAGGTCAAACGTAACTCAAAATCCACTTAATTTTTTATGTTTTTCGATTTTTATAAATTTTGTATTATTAGAAAGAATGGGATTTATACCTTAAATTCATCCTTGTGCCATACTCCGTTCGAGTTGACGTGCAATTAAATACGTCCTGTTAGAAAGAAGACAAAGTAAAGAGTAGTTTATTGAATTATTTCTGTCCAATAATACAAAAGAATCGGAAAGAAATTGTTTGAAACAAAGCGCCGAATTCAGCAATATTTTAAAAAGCTATAGAAATTAATGATTAGCATTTTTTCCAGTTTATTGCATCGATGAGTTTTAATTTTGTTTGATTTGTTTTACGATATGTCAACCATTTTCAGGTTATTTGATTCTGAATTCGTTTTGATCAACAATATACATAGAGGCGGTTTGCTCGAGATACAAAAAGTTAGACATAGATGTACAAGAGTAAAAAGAAACTGGACATAAATCCTTCAAATCTATAAATCAACCATCCGTCCTTGCATTGAATGTTGCTGTCATATATGGTCTGGTGCTCTCGCTGTACGTCTCGACGTCCTCGACAAAATCCAGAGACGAATATGCAAGATGATAGGTCGTGATCTGGCATCTAGTCTACAATCGCTATCCCACAGACGTCCTGTGGCCTTCCTCTGTCTCTTTTACAAATATTTTCATGGTAACTGTTCCGACGAGCTACTTTCGTTGGTTCCCGGATTTCATGAATTTAAACGAGCTACCAGGCTGACATCTCGGTCCTACCCTTTCACTGTCAAAACGGTTAAATGTAACCGTCTCTTTTACTCAAACAGCTTTTTCTCCCTCACTTCCCGTCTGTGTAACTCCCTTCCCCTTACTTGCTTCCCCAATTTACTATAATCTTCAAATATTCAAGTGTAATGTCAATCGACATCTGACACTCTGAGCTTGTTCCCCGTCCTTCTCTGTATCCTTTTCTCAAACACACCTCTTGTTCTCAATCCTCTGTAACCCCTTGTGTGCTAGTGGCACTCCCGCCTTGTTTGGGGTGAATTGCCTTAAAAAAAATGTACAGAAAACAGTTTGACTCTTTTTCTGGGGTTTATCCCTCTGCGTGGGACATAATTGGTGTATCTTGATCCGAACCGACACACCAATCGAAGGTCAAATGTTTTCTTTAATCTACTCGCTTAGGCAATCTCAATATTATGATGATTTTCTAAGCTTAGCTTAAGTGTGGCACAAGGCCGAAAGTATAAGAATTGAACCCACTACTCAGTTTCATTATTATGTCACTACGTTATAATAAAAAAAATGGTTTTAAGAATTTTAAAAGTGCGATTACTAAGGGATTTACAATGTAGTTAATTTTTGTGAAAAAAAAACTCTTAAAATATTTCCCTAAAACAGATTGTAAGGTAAAGCTTTTCTTACGGACTTGTGATATCGCAAAAGGAAAAACATTCACGGTAAATAGATAATAGAAAGATTTTGATAAATTTTATTGAATTTTGTAAAATCAGAAGAAAAAAACGTTTTAAATGACTTGCTCTTTGTTTGGTGACACCTGTTATTAAGCCGATATTTTCGGACAGGCCTTGTATACCCTATTCGAGAATTTCATTATTTCTTCCCTGCAACCTAAGATAGAGATGCCCGGAGCCTCGATAATTGACATCTCGCAACAACTGAACTTATTCACCGCTAAGGATGGTGGCGGTAAATTAAATGATTTTTTTGTGAAAAAGGAAATTGCTTGATGAGAAAGTCATTCCCACGCTAAGAACTTACCGTCTAGTGAAATACTAAACACGTGGCGCGCACTGAAGTCCTCTGAATTTGACTACTCTCTCTACTTCATATATCAGAGCAGTTAAGTTCTTTTCATCGCAATGATATCAAGTGTTTCTCTAGGAAAGAGAAAAGCGCCAATGGAAAACGTCGTGAACTTTAACTGTTGGACAAGAGCGAGGCGCGAACAGGCCCTTGAGAAAATGTCAAATAACTCCTTAACCAAAACGTTCACTTGAGACTGGATGCAAAATCTGAACAATAAAATGTCCAATAATTCTTCATCTCAGAGTTACAAATAAAAAAAAAGGAAGAAAAAAAGCGATTACAAAAGACATTAATCGACTTCCTTTCGGCCTGGAAACAATTCAAGAACAGCGATTTGTAACAGGGCGGTGGGTCACGTGACATTTCATCGAGCGGAAACGAAAGAAATCGCCAGTAAGCGAAGACGCAACAGCGGTTCTGCTTTGCTTAACAGAATGAAACGTTAAAAAAAAGACAGACAGACTGGGATCAGTAAGCTGAACAATTCGAAATGACAATTTCAAGCGCTGACCTGTTCCAATACCAGTCTAAAAATACCAATGAAACTGTTTTAGTCTTCCAAGTAGAGCTTACATTTACAACTAAAGTAATCAATAAGATTAAATAGTCAGATTTAAAACTTGCCCACCATACTTACATACAGAAATTAAAGTGCCAAAAACAACAACTAATAATGAGTAGGCTTGATTATGCAAACGCTTTTGTTACGGTATGACACGAAGAACTATTTGAACTACTTGGTAAACTTGATTTTTTAGAAAAGATATTCGAATAATCCAGAACTTATACTGGGAGCAAATTTAACTATTTTAAAAAATTTTTTTTTAATCATTTTACCCCAAACAAGGCATAATGCTACTAAAACGCAAGAGGTTACTGATTGTTTGAGAATAAAAGAAAAAACATCATTAAGGAGAAGGAACAATAAAAGAACAAGAATTAAGAAGATTGACATTGCATTTAATTTTTCGAAGATCAAAGTTGAATGGAAACCAAGAAGCCGGGAGTGATTTCTACAAGCAAGAGTGCGATAGAAGAAACTGTTAGCATAGAACTTACGGCTACATCTAACCATTTCAAGAAAATGGTAAGACCTTGCCACCAATCTAGTAATGTGTTAGAATTCATAAAGTTAAGTACCATAGACGAAAATTCATCAGAAAAATCACCATGAATGCATGGACGAATGGTAGATTTCTAAATATGTAAGATAGATTCTGGCGGGAAAAACACAATTGATTGACGGAGAAATGATAGAGCCCTTGAACAATTCAATCTCCCTTAGTTTGTATCTCATGCAAACTAGTTTTAACAATACACCCGAGGAGTATCAAAGAATATAGAGTTTTATTCTTTAATGAATCAAAGGAATAGGCTGATAACATTAGTCCACAAAACATTTGCAATAACAAACAGAACCTTGTTCTTATCGATGTTTAAAAATTCCGACTATAAAAAAACTCTATAGATTATTCCAACTTGGGGGCTGATGCATATTTTCATCTATCGCTAGTTAAAAACAAAATTCACAATGTTGATTTTAAGGTGGAAAACAGGAAAATTATCAGCCTCGTCGGAATTCTTGTTGCTTACTCTTAAAATTCCGTTCTAATGTTTTTAACTTTCCTTATGTACAAACCGTCATGGCAAATAAATTCATTTGCTTTTTTTTCACATTTTATTTTACTTTTTGTCTTTGTCTTTCTACCTTCCTTTTTTCATTTACACCTTCTTCATTTGTATTCCTATCGTCTGTGCCTTTCTATTTTCTTATTTTTATTACTTTAAAAAATGAAGTCTTCCTTATTTTTATGTTTTATTTCCTCTATTTTATTTTATTTTATCTCCTTTATTCTTTCTTTTTAGGACTCTTTACATTTATATTTTACTTATTTATAGCATACTCTTAGGAATTTCGCTGTAAACATCAAATCCTTCCCCTAATTTTCTTATAAATTATCTTTATTTCATAAATATTCTTTCTGGTTTTATCATTTTATCTTACATTCAATTATTGCTTATAAATCGTATGAGTTATACAGAAATTCATTCTTCCTTTTTTTTTTTTTCATTTCCATTTCAGTATATCTTTTCCATTTCAATTCCTCCATTCTCTTCAACATATTGTCGCCTGTTTACTTTGGTTTCTCTTCATATATTTAAGCCTCTTTTTAATTATTCCACAATGATTTTCTCTTCCGATGTGTTCCATGAAAATATTTTCATGTTCCCTCATTCTTCATCCCACTTCTATTTTTTCTTCTCTTTCTTTCCATCATTTAGTTCTATGCCATTCTCTCCTTATCACTTCAAATTTTTCTTACATTCACATCCCATGTTCCACTTTACATTCTTTACTCGGTGACCATTTTTTTGCTTGCATTTTCTTTCTTTCATTCTCTTTCTTATTTAACCATCCTCAAATATTCAAGTTTTTGCTCCCAAATAATATTTTTTATTTAGCCTTCATTTCTTTTCACTTTCCTTTTCGTATCATCTTCCCAGTTTTTTTTTTCTCGAGGACATTAGATAACAATTATTTTATTTAAATTTTTGAAGATCAAAGTTAACTGGAAAGTATTCCACAAACAAGAGGTGCGAGAAAAACTGTTAGCATAAAACTTACGATTACATCTAACCATTTCAATTGTGAATTTATGAGACCTTGCAGCCAATATAGTATTATGCTTAAATTCATAAAGTCTACATACCATAGCGAAGAGATCATCCAAATACTTACCATGAAAGTATTTATAGAAAAGACACAGAGAAACGACATTGCAGTGGTGAGAAAGTGACTGAAGCCGAGATGCGAATTCAGGATCAATAACATTGTAGATTCTTCTTCTGACTATCAAGGAGCTCTAAATATTTAACAGGAGCACCAGACCATATCTGGCAGCAATATTCAATGCATTGATGAATGGTAGACTTATAAATGTGTATGTTACACATTTATAAGTCTACCATTCATTCTGGCGAGAAAAATTGTCTAGCGTAACGTAAGATTCAAGTAAAATCCGTTCTTAACGTAGATGTTATCAACCTGGCTAAAATAATAACGCTAGCTGTTGGTATGCGTAGAATAATATAATTCAACGTATATCAGGGTGAACAAAATGTCTGCTAAAAAATTACTCGGTAGTTGTCTAGGGCAATAATTATTGAATCAGAATTAATAAAGTTCCATACTTATCGGAGTTAACTCTGATTTTCGTAATATGGACAAACCTTGATCTATCCACTACCCTTCTCCTCATCCTTTCTTCTATCACTCCTATCTGATCTTCTGTAACCCCTTGCACCCTAGTGGCTTCTCGCCTTGCTTGGCGTGAAACGCTTAAAAAAAAGGAACAACATAATAATAATAATAACTTTGACGTAACAACGGGTAGCTATGATGTCACAGATTATGCGAACTCATAGGCATATATATAATCAATAAATTTACAAATATTATTAACAAAAAGATATAGACCTATACAGGGATGACGGCCTATTAATCCTAAGAAAGAGCAACGGCAGAACTACAGAAAAAATAAAACAAGAAATAAAAGCATAGGATTTACAATAAATCAAATTAAAAAATTATAAATTTCTTAAATATAACATTCACCCTAAACAACGAAATCTACAAACCATACAGAAAACACAACAACAACCCTATATAAATTAGCAAATATTCCAACCACCCCTAACGTATTTAAACAAATATCCATATCTATAAATAAAATAATTTCAACCTAAAAATATTTAATGAAAATAAAAAATCATATGAATCAGCCCTAAGACAAACTAGAATGCAAAAACGAAAAACAACAGAAAAAGAAATATAATTGGGTTCACAACAACAATACTATAAAAACGAAAATAGGAAAAATATTCTTGAAAATAACCACGTCCCTAAAATCAGCAACTTATCAAAAATTATCAACAAAAATACAATCAAAATTAGTTACAGTTGCATGGATAACATAGAGAAAATAATAACCAAGCACAATAAAAAAACTACTCAACAAAACCAATGACAATTACAACAATAACATACAGCAAAATAACACTATTAAATGTAACTGCAGAAAGATAACAATAAATGCTTAACCAATAACATAATATACAAAGTCATTGTAAATAATACCATTAACACAGACTAAAAAATTTAAATAGGGGCCAAAGAAAAAAAAACTCTTAAAGAAAAATTTTATAACCACAAAATTCGAAAGAAAAAATACACAAACAATACAAAATACATATCCAAATACATATGGAGCAAAAAAGAAAACAATATCCACGGCAAAATCAAATGGGAAATTATAAAAAGAACAGTCCTATACAGTATTCATAGCAAAAATTGTAAATTATGCTTAGCGGAAAAATTAGCAATAATTACCAAAATAAACTACTAACCATTAAATAAAATTTAAAATGAAACATTAAATAAACGATAACATATCATATAAGCATACACTTATTTTAATTACATACACTACATAACAATTATATATACGTGCGTGGGTGCAGCGAGCGTTCGGTGCGTTCGTAGATGTACGGGAGTGTATACTATACATATATGTATGTAAGCAAATATATGGATATAAATCCGACAGTATGAAAGAAAAATACAGAAAAAACAAAAATCTGAATATGCAATTATTATGTTTATATGAAAATGTCCATGAAGATGGTCTTAAATAGACCGAAACGTCCGACGTCGACTTTATTTTAACATTCATACTACATAATTGCATATTCAGATTTTTGTTTTTTCTGTATTTTTCTTTCACATATATGTATATACACATATATATGTGTGTGTGTGTGTTTGTAAAAAAATGATATTTAAAAAATAACTTCACCATTTATACACTATTCTATTATTAACAAAGCACACACTAAAGTGCATATGTACCGACGTACACGCGTTTGTGCATACATATGTACGCATAAGTATGCCTATATACGCACGCGAATAGATGTGTAAATGTTCATATACACAGGCGTATAATTAGACATATGCACATAAATTCTAACAATAATAAACTTAATTATAAATCTAACCTCCTACAATTAATACTTATGATATCATCAAACCCAATTAAAAATAAAATAATAACCCAGTGAACATATATAAATGTGTATGTATGCATGTGTGTATGTATATATATATATATATATATGTGTGTGTGTGTGTGTGTCTGTGTGTGTCTGTGTGTGTGTCTGTGTGTGTGTGTAAGTATTTACCATTTAAGCATTAACATCATTAGTATCATAAATACATAAAAAAATATTTATTGCCAAAAATACCAATTATTTATATAAAAACGGAAATAAACGAAATACAACTGTCCTAGCAAAAAAACTAAAATGCCCATAAATAAATAAATAAATAAAAATACGTCACATGTCTAGAGCCGGATTAAAGCCAGACAAAGTCTGCTACAGTTAAAAAAAAGAAAAAAGAAAAAGAGCAACATGATCACGACGCACATCCATGTTGACAGGCGCACGTGGGCGTGCGGACAAGCGCGAACACAAACACAGAGAATACAGAAGTAAGTTTACACCAATGCTAAATGTGTATAAAAACAAAATATTGAAAAAATATAAGCAGTAAATTGCTGATACCCCCTTTCTCAGCAAAGCGAATCCAGATTCGGGATGCTGAGAAAATTTACTCACATTAATTCTATATAATCACATGAAGAATTGAAATAAAGTTCAAATATATTTATATTATTCCAGGATCATTTTCCAACTTATTCAAGAGGAACTTTGCCATCTCTAACCTTTTAACTTTCCTTAATAAAGTAACAAGGTGTCTCACACTTTTCACGTACGATTTCATTTTCAAGTCTTTGAACTGTCATAGCTGAAACTCTTCTCTCACGTGCCAAATGTCTTATGGATTGAGTTGGATCTTTTCTAATTGATCTCTTGAACTCTAAATTGAAATGATTATCCCATTTCCTGTTGTGACCTCCTGATCCCGTTTTCCTCTTTACTGTTCCCTCTTTTTTAAACTTATTCACCGTTCTCTTGATGATTCTTAAGTGGACTTTGAAATGGAAACCAGAATATGAAAGTTGGTACCATTACTGAAAGCCTAAATGGTCTTTTTCCTCTCAGCATTGCTCGGTTGGAAAGACAGTGAGGCTGACACACAAAACGATTTTAACCTGTTCTCTTTCTAGCTGAATAACTGAAAGGGTTTTTCAGTGATTCTTACGACAAATGGTATCAAGATGGCCAAACGTCTTATCTGAAAACCTGGAAAAAAGAAACTCAATTAGTTTAGTGTTTTTTAGATATTAAACATTTTGTGGGATGGACAATTATGCTGTAACTCGTTTTGAACAATTTTACTATTACACGCGGTATATATATATATATATATATATATATATATATATATATATATATATATATATATATATATATTTATTTAGAGTTTGTTTTGTCTTCTTTTTTTTCCTATTTCTATTTTGGTATGCGATTTATTTATATTTAAGCCATAAATAATTGCCATTTACTTACATTTATTAATCTGATTCATCGCAATTGTCTCTTTCTCCTTGCCTAAATTCTCATTGAACAAATGCATGCTCCCCCACCCATGTAAACAAGCATTATAATAAAAACGGTTATAAGTCATCAATTTTTTTTTATAATCCCGACCACTAAGACACAAGAGGTTACTGGGAGAATTAAGGAGAAAGGACAATAAAAGAACATATTTAAAGAAGACAGAAGATCGTGATTGACGTTGCATTTAATTTTTTTCAAGACTATAGATGGCAAGAAACCGGAAAATAGAATCAAACTTAAGCTTACATCTAGCTAATTACACAGTCATTTGGTAAGACCTATCTAGTAGTGTACGTAATCTAGTAGTTGCCTATCTAGTAGTGTATATAATTTTCTACGATCGATATACCGAAGAGAAAATGCGAGGAAAATATTTATACAAAAGACATAAGGAATCCATAAATGAACAAGAGGGATTCCGACAAGAAAAATTGTCTGATACCACACAATGAACCAACTTTCTTAGAAGTAGACATAGCAATTGATTCAATATAATCACTCCACTTCATATTTGTGGAAATCGTGAGACCAAAATGTCACAGTGAGTTTCTCTCCTGGTGGTTAGCATCAGCCATACTGATTGAAGGTAAAAAATAAAAAGATTCTATATGGTGATTAAAAAATAGCAGTTTAGTTTTAGGGGCGTTAAAAATTACAAGTTATTCCTTGCCCCAGTTAACAACTGATTGAAGGTCATTTTTTAGAGTAGCTGCCAATTTTACTTTGTCGCACCTATCGGACTTACTTTTAAGGCAGGGGTAAATAGTTGCGTCATAAATACTGCATAAATACCTTGTTGTTACACGATTTGTTAAGAACGATTGAATTAAGCCAAATATTCGGCCAGAGACACCATAGATACTTGTGAAGAAAGTTAGAATGAAAAATATTGTCAATCGCCTTCGAGATATCTAAAGCCACAGCCCTAGACTCGCCGTTCTTGTCTAAAACCTGACAAATTCAGTAATATGCCTTAAGACATCGGCAGTTGACCTAGAGAAACGAAAGTCATATTTTTTTATCCGAAAGAAGGCCGTATGAATTGATTGCAAGTTGATTAGAGCCTCTAGAACCAAAAATAAAGGAAGGGGTAGAGAGACTGGACGATAATTCGAGGGATCAGAGGCTTCATCAGAGTTTTTAAAGACAGGAATTTTACAACATATAAGGAGTCGAACGTATATATATATTCACAGCTTCAAACACGTACATTCTTCTCATTTTTTTGACCACACTGAATTTTCTGACGTGAATTTCCCTATACATTTAGTAACATCAAATTTCTTCATCAGTCAGTATTATTTTATTGCTAGTTTTCCATTCTGTCTTGTTTCCAGTTCTTGATACCAATTTCCAAGAGATTTTGAATTGTTCCAATTACGTCACTGATGATGGAAGTAGATATGGAGACGCTTAGAGAATAGACTGCACGGCGGCAGGTTGTAAATATAAACTATAAAGAAACTGTGAATTTCGTATGGCTGGAATTCTGGATATTTTTTTAATTCCACCAGACTTACTTCAACCATCTTGTGTGTTTGTTTTTTTTTTTATGTTTTCGTGTTTGCTTTTTCATGAATTGAAATCTGGGGCAAGTCTCTTTCCTGTGCCACCAAAATATCCATAATAATTAAAATGCACCTGAAAGTGTTTTAACGTCTACATTACAATTTCCCTCTTCGATATAATTTCTGATCTGATCTTCGCATGCACATCCTGCGATCAATAGATGTTATGCGTCCCCATAACCTGCTTGAGCGACGCGCCAATTGACGACTCTACGCTGAACACGGCCTTATCGTTAATAGCAAAGATAAAAGTTCAAAGTGAAAAAGCTGTAATTCGAACATGGTTTATATCAACATTACAGTCGATGAATCTAACATCCATGTCAAACAAGATACTCCGCATTCACAAAATATCCCGCTATGCATTATATATCTGAAAAAACTTTTGGTTAAGATTTTTACGAGATTTGCCCCGAACATCACGAGAACTCGTTACGCGACATTAATCAAAGAGAATGTTACTCCTCAAGCGAAAACAAATGCTCTTCTGCGAGGTTACTCATTTAGCAGTTAAATGAATTTCTGTAATGGGTGACAATAATCCCACCCATTCTTTTGGCCACCAACAAAGAATTTTTGGCAAAATATGCCACTTTGCGCAGAGAGCCGACAGAATGTCGTAGTATGACCATATATGGTGATGTGCAGAATGTCGTAGTATGACCATATATGGTGATGTTTTATTATCGAGAATAAGGAATTAACATACATCATTGAAACAGCCGGCTACTACCCGTTTCCGAATACATCCTTCTGCCACGGTGACTAGCCACAACCTGTTACAGACACCTGCTCAAACAAGAGAGTACACCTGTAGATTATACTGCAACTATGCTGAGCGGACCTTAGTTATAGTTTCTGGGAGAGAGAGAGAACGCATTATCTGGCGTGATCAGTTTTTGGAACAAGACCAGTACACTCAAAATCTTGGTCACGATGACTTGTGAACACCTACAGGTGTCGAACGGTTCCATCTACCTTATTTCACTCACAATACTTGAGTCAATCTGTAGTATGATTTTCAGGCACTTTCCAAATGTAGCACGCTCTGGTATCGCCTCCCCCGGTCGATGATATTAACAGGTCACCTCGATGAACAAATCGACCCTGGTGAGAAATCGAATATTCTAACCACTCAGCCACGAACCCAACACAACACTCCAACAAAGTAGGTCCTTTGTGAAGAAATATTCTTAGTAACAATATGTCAAAAGTTTTTAACTATATGACGAATTTTGAGCGATTTTCTTTATCTGTAGAAATTATATATCTATATGTTCTAATTTTTAAAGCATTTGAGTCCTTCATGTAATACAACAGAGAGCAAAAATCTACGATGACGCATTGAATTTCCGTCAGAATTTGGTCGACAATAGTGTCCGCACCAAGTGAAAAACATGATTAAAAATCCTGGAAGTCCTTTCAATCAAACAACAAAAACTCTCAGTGAATAACATTTGTTCCAAACTAAGCACGCGTATGTCAAAATGCCTTTGAACTTGGAAAGCCATTTTAATCTCATAACGTAAATTTTAATCTGCTGTCATATCATACCATATCAAGCCACGTTCATTTCAAACATATATTTTATTTAATAATATAGGTCCCAAAAAGATATTTATATTTCTTAAGTGGGATAATAAACCTTGGTTTATAGTAATGTCTTCCTGTATGATAATGGAAAAAGTATACCTGGCTAGAAGTTGTTTTCTTAGATTAAATGTGAATAATGGTTCGTTGCTGCCGAGAAGCAAATTTTTTTCTTTAGTAGGATTTTGAGTTTCTAGGCTGATAAATATCGGTGTTTTAAAAAAAAAAACAGCCATATCTAATCAAACACGTGCACACACTAAATATAATGTTTGTAGTATTAATATATATATATATATATATATATATATATATATATATATATATATATGTGTGTGTGTGTGTGTGTGTGTGTGTGTGTAAAAATATATATATATATATATATATATATATATATATATATATATATTATCTGTTTGTAGTAATCCTCAGAGAAATGATAGAAAAACTGTTGTGCGAGAAAGAAGTGAATAAAAATGGTGCCGTCTGCTCGGTGTGCATCTGCTTCTAATCGGACACCAAAAGTGGATGTGAAAATCAAATATTGGAATTTTTGAAGCCGTCGTTCTTGGAATACAACAAATATAATCGATTTAAGCGGATTAAGACCAATAATCTCTTCTGGATTAAGTATATTTTATCTGCTTTTCAGACACGCCTGACAGCTGCAGTAGCGCCTTTTTTTATTTTAGTTGACATCTACTTACGTAATACTGTTATTTATTTGGTTCTAAATGCTTTTTGTGCATTAAGTTCGATGTGCAGCATGCAGCCATGTTCACTTCTCCAATGTTCATCTGTCTAGTTTGGTGTAACTTATAACTTGCGAAATTTCCCAACATTTTTCGGGTCAAAATAGCTTCTTAACTTTGTTGTAGCACTCAAGTCCCCACTGTCCTTATTCACTTTACAATTGCAATTCGATAAACAAATGTAAATAGTTATCTTAAAGCCATTTTTTCTTTCCTGAGACCTTTTTCTTTTATCTTTTATCTTTTCCAACAACATTTCGTTTTCTAGGATTAATCTCGCATTGCAAAAGACGATTATTGAAAATACTGGTTTACTGGTTTTATCACCTATGGGTGTAATTTTACTAATCATCAAGCAGGTAATTAGATTCCAAAAATGACACATTTCCATTTGAAAACAAGGGTCGCCCACGTCCTGAAAGGACATGACGAAAAAAGAATGTTGAGAATCTACTATTTCATCAACTCGTCAAACTTATGTTTATTTACTACGTTCAACTGATTCGAACAAGGCTACATTAGTAGAGCACTTTGTGAAGATCAAATTAAGAAACGATTTTAGGAAATAACGTATTACGACAGGCGCTTATTTCTTCCATGCTTTCTTAGCGACATGTTCTTGTATTTTTGTCAATAAAATAACACATTTTCAGGATAGATAGATAGATAGATAGATAGATAGATAGATAGATAGATAGATAGATAGATAGATTATTTACATTGTTCGGACTGTTGTCCTCATCTTTATTGTCATGTTCACGACGTTTCGACCGTTGTACGCTTCGGCATTCATCAGGTTATTGAACATGACAATAAAGATGAGAACAACAGTTTGAACAATGTAAATAATGTAAGTAATTACAGTATCTCATCACAAAAAGCTAGCTAGCTAGCTAGCTAGCTAAATAGATAGATAGATAGATAGATAGATAGATAGATAGATAGATAGATAGATAGATAGATGTGGATAACTTTAAAGATAGGGATGCATGAACAGACTTCAGTTGATAGAAAAATAGAGATGTATTTAAGTATGTTATTTTCATCCTTGTTAATTTCTATCAGGATTTTTCGGCAGTCTTTGCTTAAATAAGCAATTTAGTCACTATAAATAATTCTATATGTAGTTATAAGAGTTTCCTGTAGACTGCATCAATATTGCTATTTAGTCAGCATGGCTTAGTTTTATCACAAGGCAGTCAGCATCAATATTATTGCAAATATAACTTGGAGAAAAGAGGATGAAGAATAAACGATAAGAAAGAATTAGGAGGTGAAAAGTAGATTGGATTGAGGAGAGAGCGTGAAAAGGGATATAGTAGAGGAGAGGGAAGAGGAGAGGGAGGAAGGAGAAGTGATATGCGTATGAGGTGACGTAATGATTAGAAGCCAAGAAAAAAGGTAGCAATATTTGAGGTTATTAATATTTATTTCGCTTCTGTTTCCTTGAGAAAGGAATGAAACCACTTCTTCATGCACTGCACCTCATGTGTGTATGTATAATTAATATTTACCAAAATCTTCCAAATTATGAATGATCCTTCTCAGACAAGGCGGAAATTCCGTCAGAAATTGTCCGAAGTACATTTCAGAAGAAATATAGTCCAAAGTTTCAACTTTCTTAAGTCATCATCACAGTGGGTCTTGACACGGGTTGACCCAAGTGTAATTGAGTGAAATTGGATAGATGGAACTGTTTCAAAGCTGTCGGTGGTTGAGCTAGCACGAATATATATATGATAAGAGCCGATGATTGTGTTTAAGCCTGAAACAAATTGTCGCCACCCAATATTGATACCTATGTCCCCTACCCACTGCACTTTTTCGCCCTAAAACTTGGAAATGGGATCTAATGAACCAGGTAAAAACCACTTACCTGGGGAAATAAAATATAATCAATGGACTCTTAAGGTTGTCTGTTTTCTAATTAAATTGAATTAATAATTGTTCCTGTTTGACATTGAGCTCTCTGGATTACATATTCCTTGTGATTATCCATACGGATTATCCATATATATATATATATATATATATTTATTACCTATATATATATATATATATATATATATATATAGTTTAGAAGTTACTATATTTTACAGGCAATAATGTTGGGTATAGAGCGCTTGTATATATAAAAAGTGTCAGTAGATGGTCTGCTGATCGGTAAATACTTGAAACCATAGTGCCAATTTCTTGTTTGTGTGTGTGTGTGTGTGTGTGTGTGTGTGTGTGTGTGTGTGTGTGTGTGTTTTGAAAGAGCAATAATGAAGAGAGGAGGGACATACACAAAAATACTGAGGCAGATAGATAGACCTAAAAACCTAAAACCAGACTCTGTCTCTGGTCTCTATCAATTTTTCTCTCTTTAAAAAGAGAGAAAAACTTCTTTACAAATGTAATGAGCTGGAAATGAGTTGATGAAGCTTAGCTTTCTCTGTCTAAAAAAAAGACAATGAGAATAAGAAAATATTGCCGTAGGTGTCTTCCAGTTGGGATGTCATGACTATCACATAAAAAATTATTATTGTTGAATTCCTGGTTTCGAAAAACAACAATTGGTGTTACGTATTAAAACGCAACTACTTGCCAATAAGCAAACCCAGGTAAATTGGATTTATGATATAATTTTTTTTCTCTTGTAAGAATTTAACTTTTTTCCTTTGCTTGTTTTTTGGGGGGTTCCAAATTAAGCCTGCAAGTAATATCGACACCAGACAAGGGTATTTTAGGTGAACAGATATGCCTAATAATAGCAATTCATTGGCCGGTGTATCAAATGAGTTTCTGGTGATCTCAAGCCACAAAAATAGTGTAAGACTTTCCCCCAAACAACATTCCAACGGTTTTCATCATGATTAGCGTGTACTGAAGTCATTAAAGGAACATGTACAAAAAAAAAGCGAAATATAATTTTGTCTCACTGATTAAATTTGCAAATGTATAGGACAGAGTCTCTTAACAGTTCGCAAAGCGACGGATAAAGGGGTGGGTGATCGTACCTCCAAGTTCTTTGTCAATTATTATTTACATTTCCTTTGCAAATGTTATCAATTTGAATATTTAATGATTGTCGCTACTGTGTCATTCTATCTAAGTTTCTATTCGCTTTTTTGGTTTGGTTTATTTTGTTTTACGGCATATCAAAATTTCCATGGGTTATTTAATGCTGATTTTTAGGATAAGTTCGTGTGAATAGAATGTATTCTTTGTAAGAAATCAGTTTGTAAAAGATCAAATTTCATTGATGTGTTTTTTTTATTTTTTTTATTTTTTTTTTTTTTTGTAAAGAGAGTTTTTTGTTGAGAGTCAAATGTATTATTAGTAATACTTTTTATCAAAAATGTATTGCTGATTTTTTTAATATAAAAATCTATTTTTATACTTTCATAGTATTTTGACACCGATTTGGGGATTAACTATTTGCCCATTGCTGGGTCCCTAACTGGTACTACCACACCGGGTCCGGGTGGACCTGGGAACAATAGCAACTAAGAGGTGGTCCCACGCTACTCAAAACCTACCAATCAGCGGCCTTGCTGCCGAATATATTTTATCGTCATACCCAGGACTGCCTATTCACCTCAGTTAGTATAAAGAATATAACGACCAATCAAAAAATACAAAACAAATTTAAAAGCTGGAAAAATTACTTTTCTTTCGATTATTTGAACAAATAATTTATACCCATTTCTATTTACTTAAGCTTAGCTTAATCTGGCACAAGGTCAAAAGAAAGGAGCTATAGATTCTATGATATGTCCTTCATAACGACGTTTCATCTTGAATATTCAAGATGAATATTGGATATTATTTGTTAATTTTTAAAGATTTCCACTCAATTCGATTTTAACCGTTTTACATGACATCTGAAAAACCTAAAATTCAGTCTTTACCTTAAAATCTGCGATAGAATAATGATATCAGTGCCACTTGTCTTGTAATACACCGATGCCTCTAAGATGCGTACCACTAAGAAAGAGTAAAAACTCTTTCTTGGTGGTACGCATCCCACAATAGACGGACAGCTTATATTTCGAAACTGACTAAATTATTCTGAAGTGACATTTATAACAATATTATGAGAACTAAAATGTCGGTTGACACTTACTAAAAATGTTAACATTTCGGTAATAATACTATGAGACTGAAATGTCTGTGGCATCTCAGATCAAATCACCTGAATCCAAAGATCAATATATTCAATATAGATGTATTAATTTGATAGACACATTTATTCAGTGCGCCGCTGTCATCTTGAATTTTTCATAGACAAAAACCATTATTAGACAGTGTTCTGTATGCAAAACATCTTCCAGAAAATAAAACCAAATGTATTCCTGTCAGAGAGAAATCCATCGGTGGTTTTGCTTTATTTCATCTTCAAAATCTTGGCGGGAATTCAGTTCAACGTCATTTTTGTTTTGCTTTCCTTTATGTTTTTTTTTATTTATTTATTTTCATTTTTTTTTTTTTTTTGCTTATTTCATCTCCTTTCAAATGAATATTAACCAGTGTAGTCAGTAGGTGAACTTATAAAACATTTGTTGTCCATGGTGTGGCTAAAACAAACAGTTGGCACAGAAAATAATTTCAGAAAAAGATGAAAACAGGAGAAAGAAAAAGGCGACTCTAAGCATAAGGAGGTTTTGTTTTATCGCTTAGAGATATGAAAAAATAAATATTTGATTGATTCATTTTTACGGTTTATCAACCTTTTGTAGGTTATTTAAAGCCAGATATTTTTATATTGTAAGAATTTTTTAGATAATAATGATTTAGTGATACAAGTTTTACTAATTACCCCATAGCTGGGGAGAGACGTAGTGGGTTCATACTCTTTCCAATGTTACGTAAGTGAATATAAAGAAACCAATTGGAATTGGAACTTGGTTCTCTGATTAACAATTCCTTGCCATTATCCATTACACCACCCGCAGATCCAAGCTTACAGCACCTGTAGCGGTCACCCATCAAGATACTGAACAGACTCAACGTTTCTTAACTTTTGTTGGTATTACTGTTTCAACGTGATGTAGCTGTAAGCATAGATACATCATTAGATAGATGTTTGAATTAAAAACAAACAAGGTATCATTTACTGAAGTCTTTGGATAGTCTATTCTCATACAAACAAAAAAAATATCTGTAATATAGCTTAAAGAAAAACTTGAAAGAAAACAAATACAACTTTTATGAGCTCAACATTTAGCGAACAACGGAAACATAAATTTTACTCCTGTTTAATTCCTAGTTCCTTTGGATATTAGAAGATTTGATAACTCACTACAATAGACAAATTGATGACAGTGTGAATAAGTGTACCTAAAGTGTTCACCTTATGCACACCATGTTTATCATAGCATGACCAGTTAAAGAACCAGACATTGTATAAACAAAAAATGACCGTGCATATATTTTTATTTAAAACCGTTGTGAGATAAAATTTCCCGCTTTTGTCAAAAGTTGAGTCAAGATAAAATGTTTCCATGTTTACCGCTCAATTTTTAATCTTGCAAACAAAATTTGATGAAAAGAGAGAAAAGAGGTTTTTACCAAAACTCATCTGAGTTCTTAAACACGAAAATGTCCGAAAAGCTTCATAGAATTTCCAATTGAAATATCTTAAGAGACGCGATCAAAACTTTCAGAAATCGAATATTTGCAGACTGTGAATTGACTTAAAATTGCACTTTATTTGAAACTTTCTTACCGTCTTTCTTTCATTTAACTCTTCCTTTCTACTTTTCTTTCACTTTCTTTTTTCTACTTGTCTTATCTCACTCTTTCTTTCTATCCTTCTTTTCTCCTCCTCTCTTTCTTTCTTCTTTCTTTCTCTCTTCATTGAATGATTTTTTTCCTTTCATTTTCTTTCTTTTATTTCGATATTTGTTTCTTTTCTTTGCCTTGCCTAGTCACTGAGACAAAGGGGAGCACAGTAAGAATCCGGAAAGGAGGGGATGGAAAGTAACAGCTAAGCTCATGGCCAGTAAACATTGCGACAATCTAACCCACCCCCCATCCCCGGCTCTCTCTCGCTTTCTCTTTCTCTTTCGTTCTCTCTCTCTCTCTCTCACACATACACTCTCACATCTCTCTCTTTCTTTCTCTCTCTCTCTCTCTATCTATCTATCTATCTATCTCGCGTCAGCATGTATAAATTCGATTGAGCGTTCTTAAACTTTTAAAATATGTATCTAGTAATTGATCGAATGATCGGATAAGCTCTTAGCCATTTCTAATGATTTTTGTCATCCATTCTATAAAGATAGGCAGATAGATATGAACGAAGTGAGACAGACAGACGAGAGGCTTCTGGTATATTTATTTGATAAGAAAGTTAGTGAACATTCTGCATGGACAAATACATTAATATTTAAAAATATATATATAATTATTTCCCCCTGTTGCCATTTTCTGCTCACCTGAAGGTAAATAAGACACTCCGTTGCAAGAAATTAGCATCAATTTCAAATCAAAGAACTGCAGACTAATATTTAGGCTTTAGACGAAAATATCTTTACACAAAACAGGTACTAGCAAATAACTATTTATTTATCTTTTGGTGTACCTACATAAAATAATCATCTCCAATGGAAACATTATTAGTGGGTCAGAGTAATGCCTGTAAATATGAATATAAATACCAAGTTTAGAACAAAGACATGGTAGCGGATGAAGATCCAAATCTTTACCCTCACGAAGAGCCTGCTCGACAGAATTTGTAACTGTCAGGCGCCCAAAGACAATTTTAAATGTCACCTAATGATGTTTCGCTCTCGAACAAAACTAGATTACCGTCTGTTACTCTCAGGCAGAAGCTAGATAGGGATAAATCATTGAAAAAGTTCGTATCCGATTAAAAACTTAAAACCAACATTTTACATACAAAAAAAAACATTTATTAGCCAACTACTGCTATAGGTAAATTGTCGACATTTTATATTTTGAATTTCGCGCATGTGCGTTGTTTTTTTATTTTTTTGGGGCGGGTATTTTGGCAAAAAAATGAGCACCATGACGCAATTCCCTTTGCCAGAAATTTGGAAACAACATGCTATATTGCTTGGCATTCGCACTGGAAGCTCCAATACAAACATTTCAGAGTGTTTGGGTGACACTCTGAGGGTAGTGCAGAGGATTTGGAAAGTTTAATGGTGATTACGAAGGTGTTTGAAGTGATCACTGGGGATGGCGAAGTTATAGCTTCATTCATCTTCCCACAGGGCCTCAGACACAACACGGAGGCCTACATCTAGTGCCTTGAAAAGGTAGTGAGGCCCTGAGCCAAGAAGGTAGCTGCTGGTAGACACTACGTCTGGCAACAGAAGTTTGCACCATTCCACACAAACAGGAGAACCTAATCATGGCTGTCAGAGAATTTCTGTGACCATATCACCCCTTTATATATGGCTATCTAACTCCCCAGACTGCAACACCTTGATGTCTGTGGTGCTGTTGTGCGAGAGACCAACAAAACTTCTTGTAACACCAAACAACTTAAACAAGGAGAGCATTCAGTAGAGTTGCAAGAGATTCCGAAGTCGTCTGGAGGCCTTGGTTGAAATCAATGGCGATTTTATTGAATAAATTTTCTCTTTAGTATTTCAATATATTTTTATGTTATTTTGGTAGATATATCCGTTAAAATGAGATATCAATGTTATTTTCATTTCTGCATTTAGACAACAATTTATCCATCGCATCCTGTATATAGACTCTATTGTTTTTAACAACTCTCTCCCATAACTCTATAACTCTATAACTCCTATAAGCTTGTTGCTGCCATTTTCGTCGAAAGTTTGTTTTTTGTTGGTAGAAGTTTATGAGGTAGTTTTCAACTGACTCCACAGAGACAATTTATGTCATTTAAATTTTCTATAGATACCGGAACAATTGAATATTCAAAGTAGCCAAGTAAACAGAACTTATGGTGTGTGCAAAGAAGGTTTCTCATTTCAACTTATTAAGCTTCTGTTTTGTAACATCCGATCTTGACACCTTTCCATTTGCCCAAATCCTCTGATTTTTTCGAACCCAAGTTTCTTCAAATGGCGAAAGGAAGTGGAGATATCGATTTTCAAACTATTAGCGATCACTTCCGTCAGAATCTTTGGTTTATTTTCCACGATAGCAAGCAAAGCGTCTTCATCGAAGGTTGCCCAGAGCCTGGTTAAACGTTAAGGTTAAAATCACCCTGAAGTAATCTGACAAACCACTTTTTGGCTGCCCGAAGAGGTGGAACACAATCCAAATAAACTCTCGGAATATTTTTCGTTGCAATTTCTGCTTTCATTTCTTTCCGAAATTCATAGAATGGCGAATGTGAAACTTTTCTTCGTCCATCTTTCAGGAATTCATTTGTAGACAAACCACCAACATTAAACAAAATGATTCACAATTGTACAATGGACTATTTCAATCTAGAACACATCAGAAATCAGCATCAAAACAAAAACAAAGGCTCAATTTGCAGTCATTTTATATTAACAATAAAAATCTGGCACGAACTTTTGCAACGATCTGATACGTACTTATATTAGGGTCGTAAAATATTTTCTGATTATTTTCTCTTAAATTTTTTTTAAAGAAAAAAAATGAAAGTGAAAAAAAATGAAAAATATCCAACCTTTCATTATTAATCCTTTTCTCCTAATACGAAGACAAAGAAGGGATTCTTTTGCACAAGAATGAAGTCTATTTCAAATCGAAATCAATATTTGTGTTATTGGCAACGTTGTCTGCAAATGCTATAAGGAAAGGAAAAAGGGTAATCATGAAGTGCCAAGTTGGAAGAATAGAACAACCCAAGTGCAAATTCTTTTTTAACAGATTATTCGAAATTTTGTTGTCATTTATTGTCAACTCACTAACAGATTCGAGCAGATCTCAGTAAACAATGACACGCACGTGCCTTATTTCTGAAGTAATAATGGTTTTCGCCAGATTCGTTTGCATCGTTGTTGAAACAGACAAGGGGGTGCTCGTGTCCTGCTATCCTGCTATTCGTGCGTTTGTTTAAGATAAAGCAATTTATTTATTAAACTATAAATATATTTATTTACATTTTATTTTTTAATTTAATTATTATTTATTATTTAATCTGATAAATTATTTATGTTTTTATTTATTTCTAAAAAATAGAATGTTTTGATTTAATCGTCTTTAATCACATTTATGGCTATGTATGTTAGCTTTCAAAAGGGTATATCCTTTAGGAAAGGTGATATCTGAAAAATCCGTGTCGAAGGTTTACATTTTGGCAAGATCCAATAGCGGCAATAATTTCCCGTCTAAATAGATTATATTCTCTTTTAATGAGCGTGACATTCCTTAGATCGAAATTGTGATTGAACTTATTTCTATGTATGACAAATGGATTTCATAAGTTGTCATGTATAAAATCGATCTATGAACACAAAAGGGATCCATTAGCCATTACTTTAGAAAATAATAAAATGTAAAGAAAAAATATTTACAAAGAAATAAGAAAAATTTCAACAACAACAATAACAACATTTATTCACTTTCGTTTATTAGGCCCTAAATTATTCACTTTCGTTTATTAGGCCCTAAATTATTCACTTGGAATCCTCCATAGTTTACGTTGATTTTCAGTCAACCAGAACAATTTTTATAAGTGTTTTTAAATTTAAAAATGATGAAAACCTACTTCTGTTTGCAAAGAATTTTGAAAAAAAAATCTTGGCATTTGCCTTGATAATTTCCATCAGGAGTCGAAACATGTCGGTAAAGAAAAAATCCCTTTTGTCTTTATTCATATTTTTACGTATTTTTTACAGATATATATATATATATATATATATATATATATGAATTTTTACATATATCTATATTCATTGTTTAACATTTGCTAAACAGCGGGAGATATTATTTTCTCCTCCAACTGTAGAGTCTGGTAGACAAAACTTAAGAATGTGTGTGTAAGTATCGTTTGTTTATTTGTTACCATTTAACGCGAGTATATATATATATATATATATATATATATATATATATATATATGTGTGTGTGTGTGTGTGTGTGTGTGTGTGTGTGTGTGTATATATATATATATATATATATATATACACACACATATATATATATTAAATTTATTTATATATATATTAAATTTAAGTTTATTTTCATAAAAACTATCGCACAGCGAGAAATAAGACAAGGATCGAGTATTTGCTAATAATATGATCTCCACCAGAAATTACACCGTCTACAGAAACATCTGTCGGTGAGTAATTCACATTTCTCTAATTATTTCTCGCCCCGGTGATGAAGTATACAAGTGTGTCCGAAAATTCCGGACTTAAAACTTTTCTTTCCGTGCTTCATTTCTGCCATAGGGTTAATAATTATTATTTAATAAATGTTTTTCGTACTGATTATATTGGTACCCTTTCGTTTGTCCTTGTTTTATTAACCAACCTTTCTATTTTACACACGTGAACCCTTTCTTCTAATTATATATATATATATATGTGTGTGTGGGTCTGTGTGTGTGAAAATTATTTTCAGATAGAGTGTTTCCCTAAAGGAACAAAATTAATAAAAAGTCAAGAGAAAAAATAATTCTTAGCCGACGCGTTTCTCTATTTGAGAACTCTCAAAACATATTTTTTGTGGATATTACTCGCTTACTTTTGCCTTACCAGAATTTAAATGATGGCATTTTGTGTCCTCTAAGTGTTTCGACTGACCTTTCAACCACATGATGAATATTCATGAACGTTCTCAAATTTAAAAGCCTTGATAAACCAATGACATCCTCGCTCTTGTATATAAACGTTTGCAACAAAATAAATCCTCCATTTGCTTTGATAAATTCCCCCATAAAAATAGTTTTACTTTTTATCTATCTATATATATATATATATATATATATATATATATATATATATATATACAGTGTAACCCGGATATAAGAGAGTTGTCGGGACCGGAGAAGAAGTCTCTTATATCCGGGTTTCTCTTATATCAAGTTTGGTCTATTTTGTTTACATTAACACAGGCTCTAATTTGGGACCAGAGAAAAATCTCTTATATCCGGTTTTCTTATATCCGGGTTTCTCTTATATCCGGGTCTCTTATATCCGGGTTACACTGCATATTGTCTAAAGATTGCTTTCAAGCATGAACTAAATTATCGCCGCTTGGTGTTGACATATTTGTGTGTGTGTGTGTGTGTGTGTGTGTGTGTGTGTGTGTGTGTGTATATAGTATTTCTTATTTCCTATTGCCACTGAGATCATATATTTCTTTGAAAGTCAGAGATTCAGATACTGACTTTCAAGGTAGAATATGCTTATTTCAAGGACTGGCTTAGTAAAATCCTTTGATGCTGATGAAATTTCATCATTTATCTCCATGCAGTATTAAATTAAACTTAGTAAACGCCAATTTATTTTAGTTATTCATATACAGACATTAATAACATCTGCATCTTTTCTTTCACCTGTAATACGACGAGCCAGGTTACGATTCCTGAAACAATGAACAAAACCTTTTATGGAAGAGCATAAAATATATTTCTGGTATTAGAAAACAAATGAAGACTAAGTTTTTACTTTCTAACGTCTTATTTTCTCGAAAAAAGCATAAATGCTTTCCCTGCGGCGTCAACATTGTGTCATGTCTGTAACATGACTTTTATCAACATATCTAGCGATGTGACAGAGCCCAGGTAGAACTGGATACATGCTTTTCTCAAAAGTATTATTACAAAGCTGATATAAACAGCCTTAAACCGAATTCAAAATCGATTAGTCAATTCCTTTTTTTTCCAGACCGATAAACCTAATGCTATCACTGCAGAATGCCTCTATGTATATATGGATGTACACACACACACACACACACACACACACACACACAAATGCTTCCTTCTGTACATACATGTTTGTCCGTAGCTAAATCTCTGTGTGAAATCTGCAAGTGCTAGTGACTGTTTTACTAGTTACACAAAGTGCAAGCACTCTCAAGAGGTATTATCTGAACATAACGGGCCAATCAAAGCCACTTTGAATTGCTTAAGAGAAACTTTGCTTTCTCTTGGCACTTAAACCCATTAACTAAGTAAATACTTGGAAACGTTGGACCTAAAAGCAACGGTAGAAACAGCTGCCACGCCAACAACCTTGTAAATACTAAAATAGGACGAATGTCTTGGAAGGGGATTCAACGAAGGCATTACCTTTTAATTCTGCCTTTATATCAATACACTGAAGTAGTTCTGCGCATGAAAAGTAATCCTAAAGAAAGAAAAAGTCCACACACACACACACACACACACACACACACACCACACACACACACACACACACACACACACACACATATATATATATATATATGGGATAAGAACAAATGGAATATAATTCTACTGTCTGTAGCGTTTAATTTTTAAAAGAGAGCTTAATACAAAGTAGTGTTGAAACATGAAAGCTACTGTGTAGCGATTTTTAACATTGTTTTAATCTCATATAAGAAATATGTGTGTGTGTGTTTCTTCTATGTATTTTGTGATTCTTGATGAAATTCAAGCATTTGCTATGTTATTGGGCATGACCTGGCATCTCGGCTTCAGTAACTTTGCCACCGCCGTAATGCAGCTTCCTTGCGGTTTTCTAAAAATATTTTCATGGTAATTGCTCTGATAAGCTTTCGTCTTTGATACCTAAACTTTATGAATTTAAGCGCAGCACTAGATTGGCGACAACTGCTGAGATGCCGAGAGATGTAACCGTCAGTTCTATGCTAATAGTTTCTTCTCTCGGACTTCTCGCTTGTAGAACTCTCTTTCGGCTTCTTCCTTTCCAGTCAACTTTGATCTTCAAAAAATTCACACTCATTCAACCCCCTTGTGACTTAGTAGCTTTCTTGCCTTGTCATTCCTATTTTGCATAATTTTCTTGTCAAATTTGTTGTATTTAACCTATTGTTCTGAAAAGTGAGTTTTATATTCCTGTTTTTTTATGCTTATTATACGGATATTAGAGTCTGAGAAATGGATAAAAATATTCAAAATTGAAGGGTGTATGAATAATTTCATCGTTGACAGTATATATATATATATATATATATATATTTGTGTGTGTGTGTGTGTGTGTGTGTGTGTGTGTGTGTGTGTGTGTGTGTGTGTGTGTGTGTGTGTGTGTGTGTGTGTGTAAATAAAAAGAAAGAACAGCAAGATATATAATCCGGTGTTCTTATAGATATTTTTATTTTTACAAAATAGTGCTCGATGTAAATTTACAGAGCATTAATATTATAAATTAATTGATTTAAAATATGTTTTTTCCACTACACAGTTCTAACCATGTTTCAAAAATGGAAGCTAAAAGCCACGAATTTAATTTTGCAATTAAATCAAAGACATTACTTCCATTTCATCCTCAAGCGAATCTTTTAAAATTACTGGGTTTTAAAGACACAGCTAAAATCACGTTTCCATGGTTACAGATAAATCTACTTCAACTGGACAAGGGGTGTCTGGGTTTTCCTTATGTCTGCATCATTGTATCGGTTATTAGCTACATTTTGGTAAGGGGTAGGGATGTATTTTTCAATGAAAACTGACATCCGTTGAATGCATGTCGTCTGGATTTTTTAAAAATTTATTGTTAACAGCAAAAAAATTCTTTCTATTATATGCCGTCATTGTCAAAAATTTTCCTTAAATAATATTTAAAAATTTAATAAAAAAAAAAAGTCTATTGGAACAACAGTGAAAATATTTTAAAGTTGTATTTAATATTGTAGTTAAAACGAATTCTAACCTAAGCATCTTTTAAAAATTGCAGTTAAATAAAATGTATTCTAACCTAAACACCTCTAAAAAAAAGTACTCCCGGCAATTAAATGAATCCAATAAAACATCTACTGAAAAATGAAATTATAATGAAAAGCTAGATGATGTAGGCCAGTGAACGACCCATGTCCTTTGTACATACATATGAAACTTTATTACTAAGTTTATATATATTTAAAATAAATTAATTAATTAATAAAGTTTACTAAATCTGAGAAATGAATTAGCTATTTTTGCAGTAAGTGCCATAAATATTACTTAAATAATATTTAAATATAAAAGTTTAAAAATCATAAATATTATTTGATATGGAAAAATAATATTTAAATTTCAAATACATTAAAAGTTTAAAAAATATAGTCTATACATATATTTGATATGGAAAAAAAATTTTAAAAAAAAGTTACTATAAGTAATTTCAAATACATTTCCTTCTGTTATAAAAGCAAAATATAAATCTATTAAAACTAACAATGAAAATATTTTAAAGTTGTAATTAAAATTGGACAGTTAAATAAAATGATTTCTAACCTAAACTTTTTTACTTAGTACTGACACGCACATAAAAGAATCCAATAAAACACCTTATAGTAAAAATAAAATTAATAAAAAAAAAAAGAAGATGTAAGCTTTTGAATGACCCATGTCCTTTGTAAAAGAAATACATGAGAAACAATATATTACTAGGTTTATATATATAAAAAAATAAATAAATAAAAGTTTAATAAATCAGTGAAATTAAGTAACTATTTTTTTGACGTCATTGTCATAAAAAAAAAGTTTAATAAATCAGTTTACTTAAATAATATTAAAAAAAAATGTACCCCTACTTATACTTGATGTAAAAATAATCCTACATACTATAAGGGATTCTAATACATTTAACTGTTCTTTAAAAAAATATAGTATAATAAAAATTAAAAATGAGAATATTTCAAATCGTAGTTAAATAAAAAGTATTCTAATCTGAATACCCGCGAAAATCTTTAAATTTACAAATAGAAAAAAATGCCGTAAGAATTTTTTTGCCGTTAACAATAAATTTTAAAAAAATCCAGACAACATGCATTCAACGGATGTCAGTTTTCATTGAAAAATACATCCCTACCCCTTACTAAAATGTAGCTAATAACCGATACAATGATGCAGACATAAGGAAAACCTAGACACCCCTTGTCCAGTTGAAGTAGATTTATCTGTAACCATGGAAACGTGATTTTAGCTGTGTCTTTAAAACCCAGTAATTTTAAAAGATTCGCTTGAGGATGAAATGGAAGTAATGTCTTTGATTTAATTGCAAAATTAAATTCGTGGCTTTTAGCTTCCATTTTTGAAACATGGCTAGAACTGTGTAGCGGAAAAAAACATATTTTAAATCAATTAATTTATAATATATATATATATATATATATATATATATTTTTGTTTTTCACTTTAAGCAAGGTAATGAAGTCACTAAATATAAGGGGTTACTGAGAGTGAAACTGAGAAAACGTTGGCGGAAAGAGAAGACATTAAAAACAGGATTTTAAGAGACAGAAAATGATGATTGACGTTGCATTTAAATTTTTGAAAGTTGTAGTTCTACAAGCAGGAAGTGTAAGAGAAGACATCTTTAGCTAGGATCCTCTACGGCATTTCAAAAAAATAGAGCATAGTCTGATGAAAAAGACGCCAAAATTTATGAAAACAAAATTTTATCGTCAAAATGCTTATGTTTTTATGAAGAGGATAGACCAAATTTTTTTTAATTATTTTTCAAAATTTTTCCATCTTTTTAGAATATTCTAAATTTTGATTTAAAAAACCTTGTTTCTCTTTTTTGCAATATGGAGTAGTAAATAACAGATAATTTTTAGCGCGTTTTTTTTGTATTATACCTATTAATTTGGAAAATCTCGCAAAAATAAAAATAATTGTCAGATATTAATGAAACTTTCAGAAAATATTCACAGATGATCGAAATTATTATGAATGTTTTATTTTTATTAAAGTCATGGCAGAAATATTTTTTTTTATATTTATTAACACCCCCATATCTAATTTTATGAAAAACTCTAAAAAATCCATACCATCGGTTTTTAGTGATTACAATATTTAAAGCACAATGCTTTGAAGAATGTAAATCATGTTTTAGTTTTTTTTTAATTGACCCAGTACCTGAAAATCAGCTCTGAATTGTAACATACAAGACTCAATAAAAACAAATATACTATTTAATCTCAAACGCTTTTATTTGTTTTTATTTGTTCGTATGAATATGGACAATATTTTCTGAAAGCAAAAAATTTTTTCAATGAAAATTAAATTTTTAATACAATTATTTCTCATTTCTTTAATTTTAAATTGAAATTTTAAAACTTTTTCATTAAATTTTTTAAAAACTTATAAAAATAATTAACAGCACCATCCACCTTTGTACTTCCCTTTCTTAGCTCGTCATTGTCTAGGGATTTGAAAATTGTATAATTTGGACCAATCAGATGATACCCAGTAATTAAGAAATGTAATTATGTTTTGATAAAAAGTGCTTAAAATGTTTGTCATTTAAAAGTACGGAAGGTCACAAGCTATAAAACGTCACGTGGCTTGAGTGTAAGCGTAAATTTCATTATTTATAGTATTTATTATCTCTATAGATAGTATCAACAAAGTTATGTTTTAAGTTCCAGTAATAATAAAATAACAAAATAAAGGAAATTGGAATGCTAATTTTTTGTTTTTTTTATTATCTACTAATTACGGGGTAGTACATAAGCTGATTCACGTAAAAAAAAAACGTTACGTCACGTATGACCATCCGTATAATAACGCGAATCTCACGTTAGCTGTCGATATGTGATGACAGGCATCACTCAGCACTTGAAAATTGACAACGCAGTTCAGATCGCCTACTTTTTATTTCGAACAATTTTTTTATTCGAAAAAAGTAAGTAAAAGCTTCTTTCAAAATATTTTAAATAATCTTTAAATTTGCTAATTTTAGTCAAATAAATTTTGAAAAACGTATAATTGATTTTAGGAATAATTATAAACGAGGATTTTAACTTGTTTACAAAATTAGAAAAAAAATGGCTGATAGCTACTTTTTTTAAGTAATTTTGATGACAGAAATAAACAACATTTTTAAATAAAATTTCGGACCTGATAAGAATGAGTAAAAAAATTTTAAAAATAATTAAAGAATACTTTGGTGTTTCTTCTTAAGAATGATATATATATTTAAGCCGATAAAAATTTATTACATCAAATTTAAGGCCATTTTTTTCATGCTATATTATATTTTTAGCAATTTCGTGGAAGTACCTATCTTTAGCATAGAATTTGCCCTTACACTCAATAATTAAAAAAAAAAAAATGCGAAACTTCGCTTCCAATCTTGTACGGCGCTTAAATTGGTGAAGTTGCGGTCCCAAAGATGTATGCTTACCATGATGGTATTTATAGTGAGATGAAAACTTAATCTACATCTAGAAATCGATTATGTAAATCCCTGGACAAGCAGTGTAACTTGTGTATCAAGTGTCTGGCAAGGTTGATTTCATGCCTTTTACTAAGGTTAAACCAGGAGATTGAATCCAACAAACGAGTAGAAAGAGACTTTTTAATAATGGCGAGCATTCAACTTGTCTTAGTTAATTAATGTTGTGTCCGTTGATAAAAAGCGTCAGGAATGTTAAACATTAATAAATGTTTCGGAACGCAGTGTTGCCATGGCCACAAAATCAGACAGCAAAGGGAATAAAATAATGAGAGCTGGCAAGGTTTCTATTAATAATAAAACCACAAAACACGCAATGATAGATGCGGTTGGGGAATCAACTGCATTCCTAGATTAAGTGGTTCTCGTTTGTGTTAGCCAGCGCGTCTGCGATGACGAACTTCAGTAAATGATTGTATAGCCGCTGGTTAGGTTTCCTCACAATGAGACCTCGGATATAGTAGTCCAAGGAATTCAAATCAGGATATTCAAGGGGTTGATATGACCCTGAAAATTATCAGCCAGTCACTGCTAGACCACTTGGAACATATGTTGGAATATTACCCCGCATCATATCAAGGTCTCATAGGAAAAGTACCTAGGGGTACTCGAACAAGCTTCAACAAGCATTTCGATAGAATTACTCTGGTCTCCCTGGTCTTATTGGAAAAGAACTCCTCCATATCTCGTGCACCACACTTTTGATCCTGGACGCCACTATCTTAATCGGCTGAGCTATGATGTTTTACGGTCATATTTCATTTACGTGTCCACGAATAGATAACACGTGTCCAATATAGACCCTAACTTGATCCAAGCGTCGCATTCGAAGGACATGCTCACATTCAAGAGTTGGCCTACTCGAGGACGGGCATTCTAATTGGAGGCATGCCTTTTCATTTTTTACGTCAGGTTAGATACTCTGCCATGTTAATCTTCCCGATACGACTACAAGAGAAATAAGAATGTTGAAATGTGGTGCATGGCGTGCATAATTACGTCTTCTTCCCTTTGTGTACCGATAAATATGTACTCTCAGATATCTACGCTACCAAACTTATTCCCTATAGAACCCACTCCTCTCTCTCTCTCTCTCTCTCTCTCTCTCTATATATATATATATATATATATATATATATATATATATAATTTGTGTCTTCAGTACTGGAGATACAAACTTCATAGATTTAGATAATGTGCACGTAGAAATCAACACACATGTGGTGAGTGCCAGTCCCAGGCGTCCATAGGATCAAGTGACCAAGTGTCACTAGTTCTTAGTGTACTCTATATAAAGCGATACAGATTAGTAATACTTGTTCTGAAAATCGCACACCGAAGCGTGAAACGGGCAACCACCAAATAGGTTTGATTCCTATTCCTTTCTCTCTCTCCCTCTCTCTCTTTTCGCTCTCTCTCTCTATATATATATATATATATATATATATATATATATATATATATATATATATATATATATATATATATATAATACACTGTTACATTAGAAAATGTAAGTAATTACTACAAAATTGTACATTTTGTTTCGAAATTTAAATAAAACGTCTCTTCAGATAATTAACAATGATGATAATAAACGATCTTATTTAGAATTTTAAATTTAATTATTTTGAACGTTGTAATTTTATTCTTCGTTCTTTTACATACATTTATATATATATATATATATATATATATATATATATATATATATATATATATTCAGGCCTATGCTATAAATACTTTGGCACACATTTATTTATATATATATATATATATATATATATATATATACACGTGTGTGTGTGTGTGTGTGCGTGTGCGTGTGTGTGTATCCTTTTGTGTATTTGGCATATAAGCAACTCCCTATACGCATGAAACGTTCGCCCGTTACAAAGATTTCACAAAGCAATTAACCTGAATGGCATTGGGCCATTTTCGGACTTTGATCCGGCAGGCAACCATGGACCGTGATAGGCTCTGAAAAGAAGCCAAATAAATTGCATTGAGCGTCGAAATTAATATAAAAAAAAAGAAATTCCTCGTGAAAGAAACATCAGTGGTTTCAAGCATCTATTTTTCTTCTATTCTTTTTTCAATAGTTGTTTAATAAAATTAGCTTACCTATCCCATAAATGGCGGTGTATATATATATATATATATATATATATATATATATATATATATATATATATATATATATCAGTTGTCGTCACGATCAATAAAGGATTTCCCAAAAATGGTGCTTGGTCATTTCAGATTCTATATATCTGTTGATAATAAAAAAAAATACAAAATATATACTGTTTAGTGTACAAGATTTCTCCCTGAGAAATTCTCTCATTTCTCTAAATAAAGTCTAATATGTAAACCTATAACACGATTTCACACCTCCTCTTTTAATTTTTGTCAGATTTTCTTAGACAACACAATAGTTCTTTACGACTCCAAGAACAAAAGAGATTATAAATCTTGGAGGGTCATTATATCAAAAGAAAGCAATCTATTATCAATATTTGTTTCAATGTAGGCGCTCCTATGTTAAATTTACTTTAAACTGTAGTCATAATTGACACGCGACGGTAATTTCTTTCTCATAGTCATAACATTAACACACATTAATTTCGAATTTTGGACATCGAACAATACACTGTCTATTTCTTGAGTTTGTACCGTTTTTCCTTGAAACAACCAGTGGGGACCGAAAATTCATTACACAATATTTGAGCAAGTTTCTTTATTCAACACTGGGAGAACTTCATTTAAAGTTTCACCAGACATTTTTTGTTTGTTCTGTTAAATGAATGATTGCTATCTCTGTATGTCTATATGAAAGAGAGAGGAAAAGAAAACGGAATATACGGTACGAGATTTCTTCGAAATAAAATCTTTGCTGAAGATAT
Source organism: Acanthosepion pharaonis (assembly GCA_903632075.3). Classification (NCBI taxonomy): domain Eukaryota; kingdom Metazoa; phylum Mollusca; class Cephalopoda; order Sepiida; family Sepiidae; genus Acanthosepion; species Acanthosepion pharaonis. Next base: position 826,472 of record CAHIKZ030004804.1, on the reverse strand, counting down.
TTTCCATTTAAATTCTTAGCGTTTTTGCCCTTTTGTACGATGTCGTACAACTTGAAGGAAGAACTTTTCATTTTCAAGGGATGGGCTTACAGTTACAGGATTTTACCAGAAAGGCGGCCAAATCTCTTGCTGCACGATTTCTGCAATGAAGCCAACCGAATCTCTTGCTGCAGACAACGCTATAATCTTTTCTTCTTTTTTTTTCTTTTTTTCTATTATTACGATTAGTTCAGTTAGCTAAACTAATCCCTTATAGAAACTCAGTATTCAAGTTCCGTAAACATCGAGTCAGAATTCAATGAGTGATTTAAAACGATTGTTGAAGTTCTGCAAGCAACTTCGATTTCGTTTTTAGAGAGTTGAATTTGAAGAGGAGAAAACGATGAATGTCCTTAGGCCTTCGTAAAATGTCACGATTTCGATACATGATTGATCTTTAAAGGTTAAAAAAAACTAAATGACGACACATACGCACACACACACACACACACACACACACACACACACACACACATATATATATATATATATATATATATATATATATATATATATATATATGTATATATATATAAAAGTTTGATTAGATAGAACAGACTAGGCCTGCCTGTTTAATGTGTTGTGTCAATTCCAGTACACAACACCTTATTCGAAAACTGTAAAAATGCAATAATAATTAAACAGACAGACCATTAATAATTCTGAAGTAAGTGTATATAAAAAATTGCCAGAACTGTTCCTCACAATAAATTGAGGAAACTTGCAGAAATGTAAAAAGAAAAACATATCTATGACCACAAAAGGGACCTTACACAGAACAATTTATCAAATGCTTTTGTTATACTCAGAAAAAAATTCAACGACAACTTTGATTTAAAGAATGCCACACATTTTAAAAGTCACAGTAACTAACTTAGACGGAAAATTCTCAAGAGTGACGTTATCGAAACTAATCAAAATATAAATTTGCGTCCTGGATTTTTCCAATATCTTCATTCCTGAAATAATTACTACTTTCCCAAGCCAAGATACATGACTAAAAATGTTAAAAAATTAAAAGAAAACGGTTTAATTCAAAATATAAAACACATAAATTAATACTAAAGTAAAATAATACAAACACTAATTTGCATAAAACCAATTTTAAGAACATCAGTTACTCATTTTCGTTTATTATACACTGAATTGTATATCTTCGTGTCTTCCATAGATTGCCTGATATTTCAGTTAACCTGATGAATATTTATGAGCGTTCCTAAAGGCAATAACATTTTCCTCTTGTAGATAAATACTTGTTACAACATAAAATCTTTACTTGTTACAGCATAAAAATGCATTTGCTTTAATAAAGTCCCTCAGAGGACGAAACGTATAAGTTTCCTTTCGTCTTTATTCGCGCGCACACACGCACACACATGCACGCACACATACACACACAAACAAAGGGAAAAGCCACTAAGACTCACGGGGTTAATGAATGTTAGAGAATATAAGAAAAATATACTATTAATGATGGAGAACATTAAAAGGACAGCAATTAAGACGACAGAAGATAACGATTGATATTGCAGTTAAATATTTGAAGATCAAAGTTAACTGGGAACCAAGAAGCCAGAAGAGAGTTCCACAAGCGAGAAGTGCGATAGAAGAAACTGTTAGCATAGAACTTACGGTTACATCTAGCCATTTCGAACTTTAAAATGATATGACCTTGCCGCCAATAAAGTACTACGCTATATTTCATAAAATCTAGGTACCATAACGGAAAGTTCATTAGAACACTTGCCATGAAAGTATTTATGAAAAAAAGCGCAGGGAAGCTACGCTACGGCGGTAGGAAAAGGAATGAAACTGAAATGCCAGATCAGGGCCAATAAGATTGCAGATTCTTATTTGGATTTATCATGAATCTCTAAATATATAGCAAGAGAACCAGACAAGATATGGCAAAGCAAGTACAAATGGTAGTCTTATAAATATGTATAATAGATTCTAGCAAGAAAAATTGTATAACACGACACAGTGAACCAACTTTTATAGCTGTATGTTGAACAATTGATTCCATATAATCTTTCCAGTTCATTACTCCGAGAAGGCTCAATGAGTCAATTTCCTGTAGGTTAGAATTATCCATGCTGATGGAAGCTAAAAAACGAATATATATATATATATATATATATATATATATATATATATATATATAAATAAATAACTAGACTCGTTTCGAAAAACCCTCGAATTTTTGATTTGTTAATCAAATCAATTTCGAGGGAAATGGTTTTAAAAAAAAAAAGAGCTACAAACATGAACTTCTGCCGACAAAAAATCGCACAGATGCAGGTCTGAAGCCCAACGAAAAAACCCCGATACGAGTAACAACTAACTAACTATATATATATATATATATATATATATATATATATATATATATATTTTAAAAGAATAACAGACCACTTTAAGGTACCATTATAATAATTTATTTCACCAGAGTCCTTTTAAAGGACGCCGGATCATCAGATAGCACTTCCAAAAATGAAATGAAACAAAAATGAAATTTAACAGAGTGTGTGAAAGGGATAGTTAAAGAGACAAGGTAGAGTATAGGAAGGGATTAATTTCATCTCTATCTCAAGTATACTTTATATTGGGGGAGGAGGAGTGACCAGACCTTGACCTATTTAGATGGTTAACTTAACGGAAGTGATATAGTGAAATGAGAGGGGAGTAGGGAGAAAAGAAAAAGGAAAAAGAAAGAAGAGGGAGAGGGAAGTAAAGAGAAAGAGGGTGTAATTGGGTTTTAGCAATTTATGTAAAGAATAGATTTTAATGCTTGATAGAAATTTAGATGTCTAAAAAAATTTGATGTTTGCTATCAATTTAAATATTTAATTTTTTAAACAAATAGTTTAGGGACTTAATATAAATTAAATACTATATTTATTAACACATTTATAGAGAACATATTAAAAAAATATTTTAAATTATAATAGTTTGTTTACCCGACCAATTGTACATTTTTAATAGTGTAAAAATAGTTATGGTAACATCTTTATTAGTTTTACTTTTAATCTAATTTATTAATGCAATTTGTCATTATTTTTATATGGGTAATCTTACCAATATATATATATATATATTTATATGGGTAATATATATATATACATATTTATATGGGTAATCTTAACCATATATATATATATATTATATGGGTAATCTTACCCATATATATATATTTTATATATGGGTATTTTACCCATATATATATATATATATATATATATATATATATATATATATATATATATATATGTGTGTGTGTGTGTGTGTGTGTGTGTGTGTGTGTGTGTGTGTGTGTGTGTGTGTTAAACAATAAAAAACGTTAAAAAAAAATTAAATTTCAAACACACTGGGTTGTATAATAATATTTTTGTTTTGTTATTTAAATTAGTTTTCTCGACTAATTTCAGTCAGCATCACCATGATTAGGAAAAATAACTGCTTGTTAGTAGCAATATATATATATATATATATATATATATATATATATATATATATATATATATATATATATATATATATATTTAAACAATAATATATATATATATATATATATATATATATACAGTGGGGGAAATAAATATTCGTATACTTGAAATATTGTATTTTTATAAATGTAAAAGCCTTAACTAAAACAAATTTTGATACATTTTATGTAAAGATACATTTTATAAAAAAATGGTAATAATCTTAATTAATTCTTATTCTAACAGAAATTAATGCATTTTTTCATTTTAACTGATGAAAAAAGTATTCGTACAAAACAAAAAAGCATATTAACTTAATTTAATACTTTGTGAAATATCCTTTATTGAGTTCAACAGTTACCAGTCTATTCCTGTACGTCTCAACTAATGATTTGCACACATTGAGTGGTATTTTGTCCCATTCTTCTTGGCATATTGTCTTCAAATTCTTGATATTTGTTGGTGCTTTTTCCCAATTTGAATTTTCAAATATCGCCATAAATTCTCTGATTGGGTTCAAGTTTGGGGACTGACTTGGCCATTGCAAGACATCAACGTTACTTTTAGCTAACCATTTCCTTGTAGATCTAGCGGTATGCTTAGGGTCATTATCCAGTTGGAAAACCCAATTAGGAGGTAGCCGAAGTCTCTCAACAGAACGCATTATATTGTCTTGCAGGATGTTCTGGTATCGTTCGGAATTCATCCTGCCACCTATTATTGATATTCTGCTAACACTTTTTGCAGAAAAACAGCCCCAGATCATGATACTGCCACCACCAAACTTTGCAGATAGCAACGTGTTCTTTGGTAAGTAGGCTTCACCGTCCTTCCTCCACACATGATTTCGATAATTATGACCAAACAACTCTATTTTAGTTTCATCTGTCCATAGTACTTTTTACAAAAAGAAATATTCTTTATCATTATGCTCTCTAACGAATTTTAGCCTAGTATCTCTGTGTCGTTTCAAGAGGAGTGGAGTCTTCCTTGGGATGCGTGATTTCAGACTGTTTTTGTGTTGTTCATTACTTATTGTACGCTTGATTACTTTAATCCCTAATGCACGCAGATGTTCCTGCAGCTCTTCTCGGGTAACCTGTGGATTTTGTTGAATCTAGCGTCCTCATATCCTTGCTGATCTTAGAGAATTTTTTCTCGGAGCACCTGTTCGTCTTTGGTTTTCGACGCTGTTACGGGTTTTAAACCTTGCAATGAACGAAGCAATTGTAGTAAAAGGAATATTCAGTTTGTTAGAAATCGTTCTGTAACTGTTCCCATCTTTCCAAAGAGACAAAACGTGTTGTTTTTGTGAAATAGTCAATTCTTTACCTTTAGGCATTATTAGAACCTTCTCGTAAGACTAGAAATTGCAGAATGCTCTGATAATGGCTAATAGCATTAACTATAATTACTGATAACATTACTGGAACATTCTAGAATATACTTTTTTCATAATTAATTGATTATTTTATTCTAATAATTGATTTGTACGAATACTTTTTTGACCAGTTAGAATTAAAAAATGCATTAATTTCTATTAGAATAAGAATTAATTAAGTTTATTATTATTTTTTAATAGTATGTGTCCTTATACATAAAATTTGTTTTATTTAAGGCTTTTACATTTATAAAAATACAATTTTTCAAGTGTACGAATATTTATTTCCCCCACTGTATATTGATGCCTATATATATATATATATATATATATATATATATATATATATATATATATATATTGGCAACATATCTTCATTCAAGCATTTTTCGTTGAATAATATACATTATTATGCCTATTTATTTTTATAATAATCCTTTCTAGTTTTCTGATTAGCTTCTTGAAGTTGAAATTCATCAAGGAAGGACCGGTAATTTTTATTAACCCAAAAATTTGAATGCAATGTCAATCGTTATCTACTATTTTCCTGATTACACTTCTGTCATTCTCGCTGCTTAATAATGTTCCAGTTTTCTAATTCTTTCATATTCAGTAACTCCTTTGTGTCCTTACTGCCTTGCATGACGTGGATTTGATTAAAAGAAATCATTAAAATATCCAATTTTGCAAAAAGTGCTACGATTTTTTTAATACGAACAATTATACTGCTTGTTTGATTTTTAAGAATATTCTGGTTTGAGGAAAACAAGTAATGTCGAAAACTATAAAATATTTAATTTTTTTTTAATTTTAAAAAAAGCAAAGTAAACATTTTTTTTTTTATGTTACAGCAAAGTAAACATCTTCTATTGGTTTTTATGTTACAGCCAGAGAAATTCGGTACGTGACTTCATGACTTTTGTGTTTTCTTTTTTGTATCGAAAATCTTTGCGTGTGAACACGTCATTTTAATGGCAGACATGAACACAAAACAGCGTTTATAAAACCCTGTTCATTTACAGGAATATATTTAACACACACTGAGGACATGACATCAGAGATTTTTTCATTCAATCTACACAAGAAACGATCCCTTCATTTTATCATTCCCCACCATGACACTTATCCTTCTTTCTTTACGCCAATGTTATCTCCAGATTAAATGACAGCAAATTTCCAGTATTAACGTTGGCCCTAAAATCATGGACTGCAGCATCTCGTTCGCGGATTTCCAACTGATCTTATTCATTTGTAAAGGCTTTAGAACTTTTGCCTGCGTTCCTATGAGAGCCATAATGGGAAACGATAAGATGTAAAAATCAATTTGGAAAATTCGTTTTATTCAATATATGATGCTAGCATTTGGAAAGGAAAATTCATTAAAACCGAGTAATATTGGGACATTCAGGCGCACCTCCCTCTACGCTAGACTCGTGAAGTTGACAGGCATTGGGCCAGTTGGCTGATTTCCAAATGAATAACCTCCCCCAACAAGAACAAAAAACGAAAATTAAATCGCATTTCGAATACTATCCAACAAATTTGGCATTGTTTCTGAGGTAAATCCAGATCACAAAGCAACCAACTCAAAATAGATCGCTAAGAATGAGTCACAGACAAATATGCGAATATTTCACTTATATTTTCTTTGAATGCCTTCATTTTCTTATTTAAACGAGGGCCTAGCACAGATAAAGCGGGAATTAAGTCGAATCCCAGTTAATTCAGATATGCACATACCAACAAATAATATAGTTCCATCGACTTGATAATTTTTCGTTCTTCTTGTAAAATTCCAGCCAATCTCTCCAACACGATGTCAAGTCTTGTAATCCTTCATTTTCCAAAATTATGGGATATGGAAACGTGAAAATGCTCTAACCAAGATGATAGCAGTGAAAATTTTGAATTCGGCAGCGAATGGTTTTCCAGTAACAATTCATCAAGTAGAGTCATACGTATTTAAAACTAGAATTAGAGAAATAATTTGATTACTAGAAAAGACATGTCGTCTTACACGGGAAAACATTATTCTCATGAAAATTAATACGTGAGATTCTAGAATAGTAATTTAAAAATAATTAGTTTAGTCATTTTGTAAACCATCCGATAAGCAAACGATCTTCTTTTATGTGCCATGTCCCTTCCGGACGTGAGTGATCGGGGCTCTTCCCCACCCCTGTCCATGTCATCTTACTATTGCTCTCACCCTATTACACAAACTTTGTCTCTTTAAGGTTCAATATATCTTGTGTGTGTCAAATTTACAAAGCCTTATTTCCTCATTATGTGCCCTGGAAATGTCTCTTTCTGAGTCTATGTATAAGTTTCCTTTTTGTTTCAGTTCTTCTTAAAATCTCCTCGTTACTCACATACTCCATCCATGGTATTCTGAGCATCCTCCTGTAGAACCACATCTCTCTTTCCTCAAGTCACCTATTTATCGTCATCAAGAGAACGATAAAAGTTACAAAATACGTAAACTGCCCTAGAATAGCGAACCTACTGGTCAGAAGACCCCGTAGGCATGGAATTATCATAGTGATATCACTCAGACGGCTGCATGAATAAGAAGGCTCAAAATGCCCCCAGCACTCAGATTCATTAGGAAACAAGTCAACACGTGGTTATGAGATTTTAAGCAACCAGTTGAGACGCGTCCTCTTGATCATCCCCTGTCTCATTCTCTAGAAACTATAGTAGGATTATAGTTCCTCATACGACAAAGTAATATAATAAATAAAGTAATGAAAGTCTACCTTTAATGCAGTCAGTGATGTAGCGTTGCAGCTTGAAACCAGAAACAACATGAAACGCAACTTAGAAATATTAAAAAAAAAAAAACAATTTTAAATTAAAATGAAAGACGTAATAGTAGCGACCAGCCATTTACTTGCCAATTTCTTCTTTACCTAATCGGATTTTTTTACTGTTTCTAAAAACAGCCTAACGAAAATATTTGATTTGATTTTAATATCCATCCGACCATCAAACTAATTCATAATTCATGGCGTGCTCTGTTGTAAAATAAAACGTATAGGATATTTGGGTGGTGTAGTGGATAGCGCCTCATGTAGCGAAATCAGGGGAACTGAGTTCGAATTCTAGTCGAGTTCGAATTCCAGTCGAGTAATTCTCCCACCAGCTTTGGATAGACTAGGCCCTCTAGCAGGGTAGACTAGGCTCACTAGCCGTGGTTGGTAAACATCTACGAGAAAAACATCTCTGCATTCAAAACCACACGTGGCTCTTAATCCTACGATAGAGTTACTTGAAGCATGATATCTATTAGGTTTCGAACAAAGGACTTCATAAAAGACAACAACTTATTGAATAAGGATTGTGTGTGGATCCAAGTTTATTAATTATGTAATTATTACTTTTATTATTGCCTAAACGGAATGTCCCAATCACATTTAAATAAAGCCAATTTTTCCATGGAGAAAAAACAATTCACCTACTGTTTGACAATGACAATTCATTTAAACCCCATTCCTGGTGAGATCATGGGAGACATTGGATATCGCTCAAGTAATATCACTCAGATCGAAAATTTATGAAGACGTTCGGAATATGGTTTGTGAAGATTCTTTCCATTTTCAAGCACAAATCAATAAAGATGGGGGTCTTTTGACCTTTCATACAAGACACTGATTTCCAGCTTATCCCGGAACTAGAACAAGGCTTTTATTACAATAGGCTCGACCATCGTCGTCAGCATTCGAGCCCAGGTAAAAATAAGAGTAAAGAATATCGAAAACTAACATTTGGAAAGTTTATTTTCAAGACATACACTCCCATATTATGATTGGCGCATCACAGTCTATCCGCGCTAGTTCTATCTTCCCTTCTTGAACACTTTTTTTTTTTGCTTATGTACCTTAAAAAAAGATAAATGTTGAAAGCTAAGATTTTGAATGTAGATTTTCAAGGCAGGCATTTCACACTTGAAATACTGATTCAACATAATTTGCCTTCATTCATTTATCTTGTTAATTTTCATTTCAAGAATTATAAATATCAAGCCCATAAAATATTTACATATTTTTACTTTTTTTGGTTTGTAGAGGTGTCAGGTGTCTACCTCTTCGTATCTCGAAAGAGGGCGAATCTAAAGGTTGCTTGCCATCGAGTATTAAGATAGTCTCTTAGCTTTGCGATGTGCGCTTTTCTCTCACTTCTAATGGCGCATATGATCTTTGTTCTAGTTCAGATTAAGGCCAGGTTGTCCTTCCATATCGTACAGAATATCTCCACTGGAATAGTGACGCAATACAGTCTTCTTCCTATCTTTTAAACTTCTGCAAGAATGAACTTAATACATATTTCTCTATTTCAATATCGCTGTTCTTCCAAACCTAATTAAGTAAAACGATCAAAAATTTTGTTGAGCAGATTTGGGGTTGAATTTTGGCCTGTATATTGCGGAAGACATCGGCATATTATATATGCCAACACTACAATCTCCCTCTACTCCACTCTCTCTCTCTCTCTCTCTCTCTCTCTCTCTCTCTCTAGGAAGGAAGAAAGAAGGAGACGAACAAACCAATATATATATATATATATATATATATATATATATATATATATATATATATATATATATATATTATCATTATCAGTACCAAGAAAAACAAAATTCGCTACTCAAAGATTCATGTAATAACAATTATCAGGCGAAGATGATGAGTGTTATTACATGAAAGACTCAATTGCGAATTCGACTTTGGCATTAAACATTCACTTTTATTTTATATTTTATGCTTTTAACTTATTTTAAGATTTACCTTTTTCTTCCTTACCCTATATATATATATATATATATATATATATATATATATATATATATATATATATATATATATATATATTCCCAGATGAATTCTGTGGACAAGACAGATTGGTATCAATGACAATTGGAAAAAAAATCTTACCTTTTTTTCCAATTGTCATTTGATACCATATATATATATATATATATATATATATATATATATATATATATATATATATATATATTTTCATGGAAACTAGATTTGATTAAGCGTTTTGACTTTCAAGGCTTCATCAGATAAAAGTAAATAGGATTAATAGAAACATAAAATTTGTCACTTAGCTATCTAATAATAAAATTATAGTTTTAAGGTATGCTATATTTATTTTTCTTTCTTTCTCTGCTCAAAAATCTGCAGTTCTAAGAATACTAAGTCAATATTTGTATCTGTACCTGTCATATGCGTAGCGTGCGGATTTGCGTTTTTGGCTTTCAGCACAAAGAAATCAAACTGGTTAGATTCACAAATAAAGTATGAATAATAATAATAATAATAATAATAATTGTACTCACAAGTACAACACACATTTAAAAAGGGCTTTATCTATGTAAAATTTGTGTGATCTTAGCTTCTTTTTTTTTTTCTTTTTTTTTTTCAAAAATGCTCAGTGGAAAATGTCATGATGTCATTTCTGACCTTAGGTTTCTGGGTGGGACCCGGAAAGAAATTAGTATATACCAGAAAACAAAGGAATAATAATAATAAAAATAATAATAATAATAATAATTGTACTCAAAGGTACAGCACACACCAAACGAAGGGCTTTATCTATGTAAAATCTGTGTGAACTTACGGTTTTTGTTATTGTTTTTATTTTTCCTCAAAAATGCTCAATGTCATGATATCATTTCTTAGATGTCTGGTTGGAACTCGGAAAGAAGGGAGTATACACCAGAAATCAAAGGAAATGGCAAGTCTAAAGCTAACACTTATGCCAATATTGTCGCTGATTTTCTCTGTTCATTTAGTATAAAAGATGAAATTAAAAATACGTTTGTGCAGAGGACATCTGAAAAAAAAATCTTAATTAATGGTGATCCAGAAAATTAATTCAAGCGAGTGGGACTGTATTTAATTATCGTATTTGAAGAACTGCTTCTTTGTAGATGTAACTGTGTTTTTTTCTCGCTTGAATGGAAAGGTTGAGCTGAATGTCAAATTCACAGAGTATCAAACTTAAGTGGTTGGCACACGTCTCAGTGTATCTTTTTTCCCCACCCTGTTATACCTGCTTTTGGATTTCTTTGGACTCAGTTTTGCTTGTAAATGAAGAAATCAAAGTGATTGAACAAATACAAAATGTTCTTGGTCTTTCCACAAACATGTTGGTTACAAGCAAAATTGAGTCACAAATGGCTCACCGTTGAAGCACATTTCTAAAATAAACTATCAATAATTCCTACCACACCAAAAGAAACGCTGAATTGAACAACAATTCAGTCTGAAACTACCGTCGAAGTAGATGCACTATTTTTATTCATAAAGTCATGAAATTATTTATCAAATATCCTGCATCTGAAATTCTATCACTACAATAATATCCTCGCTAAGATTTGCTGTAAAACAATTGTGTAATGTTGATCTTCTGATTGAAAGAGATTGCATTGTATCAATGGCCAGAATAAAATCCCCACTTATTTTATTTCTCATAATCATCGACTGAAAACGAAGATATTATCCCTACTTGTGTTAATCTGTGGATTATAATTCCGATTAAAAAGGCTTTTGGCTTATTGTGGTTTCGTCTCGATCTAATTTGTACACGGGTAGCAAGACACCCAGATAATTAATTAATCTCATACTAATCAGCATGAAAATTAAATACTGAATATATTTTTCATGACATTCGTAAATGTTTATTGATCAATGAATGAAGAAATCCAACTGTCGGGTCAGATTTGTGGCCATTGAGTAAACGAAAAGAGAAATTGAACCAATGGTTATTATTAACAGATTAATATTCAATATAGATTTGTTAAAATTCAAAATATTTAGTCCAAATTCTATCAATTTTAAGACTGAATGACCGTACACGTGGTGCCGCTGTTATCGACACGGAGAGTGGAATCGGTGAGCCGAGTTCAAATATCGGCCAATTTCCAATACGCTTTCGAAACGTCTAATTTTTTCCATTCCCCATAGCTATGGATTAACTAAGCAGAGTAAAGCATCCCAAACAAGTCGATAATGCCACTAAGATACAAGGTGTTACTAGTAGTGAAAGAGAGTACGAAGACTTTAGTGAAAAGAACGTGCAATAAAAGAACATGAATCAAGAAAACACAAAACAGCGATTGACGTTGCATTTAAACTTTTGAATGTTTTGTTTTTTTATATTATTAATCGATGTCACCACAAGCAAGGCCGTACAGACACTAACATGCAAAGAGTTACAGGGTGTGGAGGAATTAAGAACAGAAACATTACTAATGGGTAGAAAGAGAAATCAGGAGGACAGCAGATACTGATTGACATTGCATTTAAAATTTTGCAGATTGAAGTTGGTCGGAAAGTATGGCGCCTGAAGGGAGTTCCACAAGCGGGAAATGCGACAAAACGAACTGTTAGCATAGAACTTACGACTATATAAATAAATTGATGCAATCTAGCCTAAATTCACACAGTCTAGGTACCATAGCGAAGGGTTCAATTACTGCGAAAGTATTTGTAATAAAGGCACAGAGAGGCAACCCGGCGGCGGTGGACAAGTGACTGAAGCCGAGCCGCCAGATCAGGACTAATAATATTGCTGATTCTTCTTTGGGTCCTTTCAAATCGCAGGGGCATCGGGCCATATATGGCAGCAATATTCTAATCATGGACAAATGGTAGATTCATAGATATGCATGATAGATTCAAGAGAGAAGAATTGTCTCGCCTGGCACAGTGAACCGACTTTCTTAGCAGCTGACCAAACAATGGATTCAATATAGTCTCTCCACTTCATGTCAACTGAGAATATGAACCCGGGAAGGTGCAACAAGTCACTTTCGTGGGGGATACCATCAGCCATGGTGATGGAAGGCAGAGAGGACTCTGAATAGAGAGGACTTTAGTTTTGGAGGCGTTAAATTGACAAGCCATCTTTTGCCCCAGTTAACGACGGTCTTGAAGTCGTTTTGTACATCAGCTGTCATTTTGACCTTGTCGTACTGATCAACCTTACTATTGAGGCAGGAGTAAATGGTAGTGTCGTCAGCATAGATGGCAACTTGAAAGCTGATGTCATCGGGAAGGTCGTTAATGAAGCGTAAGACTAAGTATGGAACCCTAGGGGACACCCGCGTTAGTACGAAAGGATGTAGACGAGTGGCCGTTCAGGATAACTTTCATTTCATGATTTCATAGGTACAACTAGATCAGCTCTACTGTAGCTTTTCATCTTGTGGTGAAGACCTAAATACCAGACTAAAGGCTTTCGAAATGTCCAATGCTTTAGCCCGGGCTTCATCGTTTTTATTTTGAGCACAATAGACTCCTTATGAAATTATCGTTAGTACATCAGCAGTTGACCTGAATAAACCAAAGCCGTATTGCTTGTCTGAGAAAAGACCCTGTGGTGAGAGATGATGATCCAATTCAGCATTGATTAGGACCTTTAGGTGTTTTCCAAACAGTGGTAGAATGCTAATGGGCCGATAATTGAATGGGTCGGGTGGTTCCCCAGTGTTCTTAAAACTGGAACAACAGACGATGTCTTCCATCAGGCAGGAACACAGGAGGCAGCGATAAAGATAAGATGTCTTATGGTTAGAAAGTTCCTGTTTAATTGATGCTTGGAAGATTTCAGTAGCTACCACAGAGTGATCCGAGTTACCAAGAGGGCAGTATTGCGAAACTCGGCAAGAGCGAGGAGTGGAGATAAAAAATAGATCCAGTAGAGAAGCATATTGATCGGTTTGACTAGGGAAACAAGTGGGGAAGTTCACGATTTGAGCGAGGGATTGGGCAATGGAAAAATTTAATGTCTGTCTACCGGCAACATCAGTACCTTTAGAATGTTTCAGCCACATGTTGTGGTGAGCATTAAAGTCACCGAAGACAAAGATGTTCGCAGATAGATGGAGAGAAAGTGCCTTTTCTATACTGTCAGCTATTGCATCTAATATACTGAAATACTGGAAAGAGGGGGGCGATAAAGGAAAAAGAGATAGCTGACAGAGTTTAGTATCGAAAGACGGAAGCACATGAAAGAGTAGTCGGTGGCATTGAGAGACAAATCCCTGGTCATAGGAAGATTAACCCGGATGTAAACACCAAGACCATGCATGTGAATGCTGGAATCTTTTCGGCAAAGCTGAAGATACCCTTTGGCAGCAATGGAAGAATGCAAGTTGGTTTCACAAAGAACAAAGACATCCGGCGACCGTTCAGGAGAAAAGATTCTACGCTTCAAAAGTTGGAACGGATACCGCGATTATTGGAGAAAGAAACATTGAATAAGGTAAGTGCTTTTTGTTTTGTTTTGTTTTGTTTTGTTTTTTTTTTTTTGTTTGTTTGTTTGTTTGTTTTTTAAAAGCTGGTTTAGTTTTATTTGTGTTTGTAGTGATTTTCATGAGATATGTTTTGTGGGGTGAGAAAAAAGAACACCATAATTGTCACTATCTGTTGTCAATGACAATACGAACTAGCTAGTGCATAGCTGAGAGCAGAGGATAAAGTGGCCTCAGAGTTGACCACCAGAAATACATACAGGGAGATCTACCCATGAGCGAGATAGGTGGCAAGGAAGCAAGAAATCGGAAGAGGATTCCACGGGCGGGTATTGCGAGAAAAGAAACTATTAGAATAGAACTTACGGTTTGCATTTAGCTATTTCAAGAGTAAAAAGATTAGACCGAGCTGCCAATCTAGTACAGAGAAACCTAACATCTACCGACCAAAATCAACGGACTCCGGATACAACGAACAAAATCTGCAGGCAAAATAAAAAAAAAAAATCTACAGGGAAAAACCTTCCAAATCGTCAGCGATGTATTTCAAAATTTTCGGGGTTAGCGGAACGAGTCGCATTAGTTTTCAAAGTGACCGATTGGCAGCGAGCTTTTCAATTGTATACAAAGACAGGTGTACAGTATATAAAGTATGATACATTAATGCGTGCAGTGAGAAATCTGTTATTTTTGTTATTTTGATTAATATATTAATTGTTCTGCCCTCATCATGACATCGAACCAGAAGGAAAGTATAAAAACGAAGCATACAAACCTAAGTATCAGTGACAAATTAGAGCTAGAAGTTAGAGGCTGGGGTTTCGGTCTCAAAAGTGTGTGAGGAGTTTGGTGCATATAGACAGTACAGTATGTATTTATTTATGACATATATACATGTTTATAGTATTTACATTATGATCATATCTACTGGTAGTTACTATAGTGGTTTTATAACTCAAAAGTAATTCCCTCCCATCTACGGACAATCGGATTTAACGGACCACCCCCTCCCCCGATATTAGTCCGTTGATAAGAGGTTTGTCTGTACTGCACTTAAATTCATGCAGTCGAGGTAACAAGGACGAGAGTTTATTTTATCAATTGACATGAAAATATTTTGACAGAGAAAAGACACGATTTTACATGTATATTGCATCTGATAAATTTAGAAATTATTTCTATGTCCCTTTCTTTATTCTCCGTGAACTGTGAATTGCCATTAGTTCTTACGAAAGAGATTGATTTTATTTCTTTCCTTTAGGACGGATTTGAATTCACAGCTGTTCTTCACCTAGACTATCTGCTAAACAAGGCTAGATATAGCTAAGTTTAGCCTGTTATGTAACACATTGTTAGAGAGAGAGAGAGAGAGAGAGAGAGAGTTAAAAAAAGATGTATTCGCCTTTCCCATTAGTGTGAAGTGAACACACAAAAGATTCGTCAGAAATTTGAATTCAACACGCGCATACTTCTTATTGCAAAGTTCTTGATCTGATAAAAAACGTTATGCAAATATTTTCAAATAATTTCCTGTTTAATTTTACATCAATAAAAAGATATCGATGTCTTTAGTAATGCTCAGAAATTTGTTGCATCATACAATTTTCTTAATTCTTTCCCAACTATCAGAATGAATGCTCTTCCCGAAAAAAGATAACAGTCATAAAAGCATAATCAACTATGCTAAATTTATTTCTACCTCTAAAACAATGTACTATAAAAGAATTGTGTAATATTAAACAAACGAATTTCCTAATCACATCATGGAGAAATAAAATGTTTTCTGATAATTAATCACTTCAACCTACATAATAAACATGATTGAAATCATAACCAAATACTATTAATCTATTTTATTGTAACCAGATGCACTCCAATGATATAAAAGGTGACAAAAGGCTACACAAAATATAATCTCTATAACTACTACAAGCAGTAATAACTGCCTTTGTCACATCATACGACAAAGAATTCAAGACTTTCAACCTTATCGTTACCAATAAAACTTCTCTACAAAACAATTTGCAACAAGGCAATGTTGCGTACCAATATTCATATCTGAAGAGTGACCTGAAAAATGAAAATCTTAAGATTGATCTGTCACTGCTTTGAGCAAAGTGCAATGTGCAAATATATAACACAAAACAACGGCGTCTCTGCTCATTTCTATCATATTTTAGTCGACAATATAAATGCTCTCTACTACTCTTACTGCAAAAAAACGTTTAGAAAACTAAGAAGCCGTCTATATTAAAAGAAAGCCATACACTATTAATAAAAATTGTTAGTATTGTAATTTCATATTTGTAACCTAAGGTTAAATTTTACTTCATAATTATAACGCACACATGTTCATTTCAAATTTTAAACTGATAAATTTACAAGCTATTTTATTAATTTCAATTTTCTTTCTTTCTTTGAAAATTATCAATAATATACTCGAATACAAAAATTTAATTTCAGCGAGTTTCTTAGCAGAAGATAAAGCGATTAATAACCTTTCTGTTCTATTTAATAAAATCTGTTTAAATATGTATATATTATATATATATATATATATATATATATATATATATATATATATATATATATATATATATATATATATATATTTTTAATAATCAGACTGTTTCGCTATTTCCCAGCTCATTGGTGGGGATAGACATCCGATTGCCTCAAGCCGGGATCGAAACCCGACTGATTTTGTATCAGTCGGAGATTCTACCCCTAAATAGTACTGCGCAAACGTAAATAAATCTTTAAGGTAATATTAAAAAAGTTTGTCTCTTTTTTCCAGATAATCAACAAATCGTAATTAAACTATAAATTCAGTAAGAAAAATCTTTATCAAAAAATTATGAAGCTGGAATAAATATATTAATTAAAAATTAAGATGTACAAAAGTAAGTGAATTCTCACATTTATACTCTGTATTTTTGTTTTACATGCTTCCCATGACAAATCATTTTTTGTGCATGTGCAAAAATCAAAATGACACATGTTCATTTTGTGGGGTAATGCTGTGTATATTGCAGTCAACTGAAGCTTACTATTTCTTAAATATTATAGAAAAAGGCTGGTCGACGTCGTGACCTCAACAGAAAGAGTCACCAAATATTAAATATAAGGGTTCGCTTACTTTTGCACATATTAATTTTTGATTGATATTTATATCCCAGCTTGATAAAAAAAAATTGAAAGTGGCTGTAATTCCTTTAATAAAGGTTTTTTTCTTAATGAATATTAAGCTTAAGATTTGTTGATTATCTGTAAAAAACAAGAGACATTTTTTAATATTATTTTAAGGGTTCACTTACTTTTGCGCAGTACCGTGTATATATATATATATATATATATATATATATATATATATATAAAATTACGAAATCAGCCAATTCCGATACCTTTCGTTATCTTCATGCAATTTTGGTCAATTGATTTCTTGAAGCATTAAAAAATAAATAAAAATTTTATGAGAAATACCATATATATATATATGCTATATTTATGGGTAAAAGTAATCAATATCAGAGATAGAGCGTATGTATATATAAACGTGGACACTGGGGTCAAATGCGAACGGCGACAGTCTGTTTTATCCTTCAAATTCATATTTCAATCTTCTTTTCGCAGCTACTCGAATCCGAGGATGACAGTCTACTAGAACGGCTAGCTAATCCCCATTGCAGAGGCCTGCTCAAGCACATTTGTGTTTGTTCAACATCCAGTCCATCTGTGGTTTATGCTTCAACTATGCTGAGCGGACCCTACTTACAGTTTCTGCGAGTGATAGTGTTATCTAGTGTGATCAATAGTCTGAACAAGGCTATCACGTTCAAACCCTCGGTCACGATGACTTGTGACTTCGTGCTAGTACAACCACCGACAGTTTCCAACGCTTCCATCTATGCAATTTCACTCGCAAGGCTTCGATCAACCCGACCGATAACATCAAGAAGTCACCTTCCCGACAAATCGATCATAGTGAGATAAATAAAACTCCCTAAGTGGTGAGTAGGATGTTATTTGGCTTAATATTCAGTGCGTATTGAACATAAAAAGAAAAATGCAATTCAACTTCGATTACAAAATTACTTCATTATTGACATCATTTTTATAAGGTACAGGTAAGTATAGTAACAGAAAAATATTACATCTGGAAACTTCAGACAATATTTGTTCTAGATATTAAGTCTCTAATATTTTCTGGCAACTGTTGACGAGAATCTATAAATTGATCTGCTCAATATGAAGTCATTTTCTTTTTCTATTTTGGCGAGCCAAATTCCATGGTTTGGTTTAAACATTGAAAAATTCACGTAGAGAAAATTATTTTTCTCTTTTTGGCTGCGTTTCTTTTTTGACTTTTATTCACACTTTATTAATGAAATGTTGGACAAAATTTCCATTGGCAAAATTTTCGGTCCATCGCTAAAAATCTTCGAGTGAATACTCTTTACTTTTCAGACTATTTGTCCATTCAACCAGGATTGTATTTTATCTGCATCAGAGCATAGATCGATTTTATGCAAATTATAAATTGAAAATGCACCAGCTGAATTGAATAAATCGAGTATGGCTGCTGTCAACTGGGAACGAGTTTTTCGGCCCTATTAACGTGATGTTTTCCTTTTCATTTTCACGCTTAAAATAATTCCTGTATTTTAAACTTATAGAATAAGAAATAAACATAGAAATTGTTTCATGATATATTTACTAGCCACGAATTATTTATATGTATATGCCATAGTTGACAGCATATAAGACTCAGTTTCCTAAAAGATGGTTCAACAAAATCGCGGTTTTATATGAGGATTGAAGGCCTCCTCTTTATTAATTTTACCCACTACGGTCACTTTCATGGGCTATAATTTTTACCTCAGATGAACACTCCTACCTTGTCCAACTTCATGATAATATTATTTATTCAAATTAAATTATTATTATTATTATTGTTGTTGTTGTTGTTGTTTTATTTCCTTTGGTTTCTGGTGTATACTCATTTCTTTCCGGGGCCCTACCAGAGATCTAAGGTCAGAAATGACATCATGGCATTTTCCACTGAGCAGTTTTTAAAAAAAAATAGGTGTCGGCTGTTCTTGTGAGTACAAATTTTTGTATTTCTTTAAGGCCGAGGCTACCAGAGATTCCTTCAATGAGTCTATTGAAATCTTTTCTAATCAATCCGAGGGCTCCAACTACAACTGGAATTATTAATGTTTTCATACACCACAATTTTGAGATTCCAACTTCAAGATACTCGTATCCTATAGTTTTTTGAAGATCTTCAAAGTTACATTACAATCAGCAGTAACTGACATGTCAATAAAAAGACACATTCTATTTGCGTGGTTTTTGATCATGATGTCTGTATGATTCATGATGTCTGTATGATTCATGATGTATGTATGATTCATGATGTCTGTATGATTCATGATGTCTGTATGATTAGCTTTGATTGTTCTGTCTGTCTGTAAAGTCCCATAAAATCGTTACAAAAAATTGTAAAATTCTAAACTGGGTCTGCGTGGTGTTCATACCAATTTCTTTCAGTTTCCTTCCCGTAAAAGTGGCATATTTTCCAATAGACACTGGCCCACTCTATCATACCGTGTTTTATAATCAGTTGCTGCTTGCACCGTGCAACCTGATACAAAATGGTCAACTGTTTCTGGATATTTATCACAGAATCTGCAATTTGGTCTAACATAATTTTTCAGTTATAAACATTGATTCTGTGCAGCAGGAATAAAACCTTCGGTTTCAGCTTTTAATCCTGTATTAATAATCACTGATAGGTACGGGGGGGTTGTCGTCATCAGCTTGTTGGTACGGACAGAGTATTGACCATGAAGAGGCTTGTCAAGGCCATCGTTTCTTCATTTGGCCCATTGCATTTGCTTTTGCTTTCTATTTTAGAAAGTATCGTAACAAAGTACTAGCGATGTTCGTAGGGACCAGCTGATCACTTATTACTATTACGATTTCTTGCTTCATGTTCGGCTCGAATACTGGCTTGTTTTTCATATATGATAATGTTTTCAGCTATAGTTAAAGTGCTTGTAAAATCTTTTGTAATGTAGTGATAAAAATGCTTTCAACAGTAAAAGCTTAAATACATTAAACTGCCATTGTTTTCTGAATATTCCCTTCTGAAAAGAGGGTTCGTCTAAATAAACTCATATGCCTGTCAGGCCGCCAAATACGATTGGGTCATGTAAGATTAAGTTAAGTTTTAATAATCATTATCATGTTATGTTGAAGGATCGAACTCATTACATCAGCACAGCAAAGGCAAATATACGCTAACGTAGCTGTAGATGTTTTCTATAAATGTTTCTCTGTCAACTAATTCCTCTTCATCGTATCTCTCATGGTAATGGAGTTAGTTGATGGCGCCCATCCCATTTCCAAGTAAGATGCGACAGTTC
The DNA here is from genome assembly GCA_903632075.3 of Acanthosepion pharaonis. NCBI lineage: Eukaryota > Metazoa > Mollusca > Cephalopoda > Sepiida > Sepiidae > Acanthosepion > Acanthosepion pharaonis. Next base: position 805,868 of record CAHIKZ030004804.1, on the reverse strand, counting down.
GTACAATGTTACATGTGTCAGCAGCAAGGAAAGATCCATGATCTAATCTACTAGTAAACACGCAAGATGGAGTGCCTTTACGGTGCTGATCGACTTCCATTCTCCTGCTGTTTACTAATATTTGAGGTTCGAGAAGAGGTCTGTTCCCTAAGCAGGTTCTAGAAAATTATAATTTTACACTTTTACTTCTATGTTGCTTTTAATTTGCGAATTCAGTTTTTGAACAAAAGTAGAGGTTTATCCTTTGTTTCCTGTTTAGGATTGAGTTTCTGGTTCCTTCTCAAGTCTTCTTCAAATCTGTATTTCTAACGTCTCCGGGGAAAAATCTAAACTTTTATTTACTATTTATTTTTAAAATTTTTATTTATTTATTTCCTTCAATATGAATAGATATGTTTGCCTATCATCCGGATCATCCCTGTCTTTTGAACAGGAATAGAGATTTATCCTTCTTTCTCTTTCTCTTTTACTCCCAGTAGCTCCTTACGTCTTAGTGGCATTAACGCCTTTCTTGGGATGAATTGATTAAAAATTTGAGATGAACAAACTTAGAAAAATGAAAATCTGAAATATTTTGGGCGATAAAACTGGCAGAACAGTTTGAACAGATAATTTCAAACCCAACTTAAATTGGTTTCTATGTAAATCACATCATTTATAAAAAAAAAAAACTTTTAATTTTTGATTTTTGTCTTTATCTTGACTCGACACATGTGCATATTTTCTTTGTAAGTTCTCAGATGTAACGGCATATCATTGCAGCATAACAAGCTCATCTTGCTGACACATCGCTCTGCTGACATTGCCTTGTGCCTGACTATGCTAAATTCAATAAATAAACTCTCTAATACAAGAAAAGACTTGCTTATTAGACTTTCTCTTTCCCCTTTGCAAATGAACATTATCAAAATCAGATATTTCAATGGCATTAAACAATGTCATTTTATAATACAACAGTCGAGTATCGCTGATTTTTACGTAGGAAAGACCAGGAGATACACCAAAGCCTTTCTTCTTCTTTCATATGCTGTGTTCCTTCAGGACGTCGATGATTATGGCTCTCTACAACTTCCTGTTCTTTGTAGCACTAAATAAGACTTGTCCGTTATCTATTTCTCCTAATCCCTGTTCCATCAATCATTTACACAACTTCGTTAAGCAGGTTATATGCTGCTTTCCTCCCCCCCCCACTTTTACCTTCAATATATCCTGTGAGTGTCAAATTTTACAAACCTTCTTTCCTCATTATGTATTCGAGAAATGTCTACTGTAAAATTCGGATTCGAAGTATGTGTCTTTTGTTTCCGTTTTCCTGCAGTTCTCGTTACTCTCATGTTCAGTCCATGGTATTCTCAGCATCCTTCTGTAGAACCACATTTCTGTTGCCTGAAGTCTGTGAAGAGACTATCCAACATTCACTGCTACATATGAGGACCGATATTACATAATAGTTCCGCGCTCTTTTCTTTGTTTCTTATTAAATTTTCTCGCTTCTTAATTCTTTGCTTAGGTTTTGGAAATCATCTTTCGCTATTCCAATGCCTTTTCGGAATTCGGTGTCGCATTTTCCGTTCTTCCTAAATATTTAAATTTTTTGCACTTGATTGCTGTTGGTGTCTTTAATTCGTAGTCCACCACTTGGGCTGCTGCACCTTTTACTAACAACCGTACCTTTTGTCTTCTTACAATTGATGCTTTACCTTTACTACCTTCAGTGGGATTTAATTTCACGAGTGTGGTTTAATTTCTATGTCAAATATCAACATTGTGTCATCTGCATATCTAATGTTGTTAAAATTGTGGCTTCAAATGATGAAGCCTAGTAGAACTTTTAATTCTCTCAAGATCACTTCACGGTAAAAGTTCAATAAATCTGGTGAGAAAACGCATACTTGTCTTACGCCCCTATTGTTGTGTATTTACTGAATATTTCCAGTATAAGTTATGGATTATTCTAATATCTTTCCCAAATAAAAAAAATTCAATTCGCAATGCTTCATACGGTCAAAATAAACAACCTTTTAGTCTTGCAGGCCATTATTACTAAGTTTGGTTCTCAGTGGTCTTTTTTTAGTTCAATAACAATGTAAGTTTAATAAATGCATGTGTCAGATACACAGAAAGCTTCATCATTTACTGATAATAAAATATATATGTTTATAAGCAGACATACATTAACATCAGCTAAATTGTTCAGTTGTAAGTGCGTTGGATTGAAAATATGAAGGTTTTTCTTCACTGGTCGATATACTTCCAGGAATAACTGTAGTTGGATGGTATTTTATAATAAAAAAAATAATATTTGAGTACAAAATAGGGAGTGAAATGCCTTACTTTCTTAGCCTTAATGACAGTATCTTTAACATGAACAAAATTAGAGGGTGCGATATATTGCAACAGAAAGGTAGAGATGTTCATTAATATATAACAGATTAAATGTTATATTCTTTTCTCTTTAAAATAAATGGAAAATTCAATTAGAAATTATTACATTGGCTTTAGAACGGAAATATTTTTGACAAATTACTGCCCAATTTTCAAAACGTTTAAGAAACACAAAAAATTATATTTATAAAGTCGTGTAAAATTTACTAAAAAGTTATTCAGTAGTTATAAATGTCTTCATTTAAAAAAAAATAACACATTTTAAATAAATAAGTAGATAAAATGTGTTTTTGTTTTTTGTTTTTCTATAAATTATAGTCACACAAAAATCGGATGAAATTAAATAAGTAGATTCATCATAGATTGTGTGACTATAGTTTCCTTCTTTCCGGTGACAGTGTTTGATATTTCAGCCCCAATAAAAGCCAGGATTTCAGATGCTGATTGTCAAACTAGGTAACTGACGCAACACAGTCTTCTAGCTCTACTTTTCACCGCCCCATTTACAAAGTTGAGTTTAGTAAAAGGCCCAAGAAAGTTACATTTATTTACACTATTCGCATTGTTGTCATCATTTTTATTGCTATATCCACGGTTTCGGCCGTTGTACATCCCGATCTTCTTCGGGTGATATATATTGGAATTTCTAACCGAACCCTTTATTTAGTTCATGATGACAGATTGTTCTAATTCCACGCTCCGTGCCTTTTTTTTTTTTTTTTTTTGAGTATCAATTTCAGTTAATTTTTTGGATATAAAGTTTCAGTTAATTTCCTTAAGCAACTCAACTCTCTAAATTTTTGTTCCCTTTGGCGTAGCCAGGTACTCACAACTCTTTGGATCAAGTCACTTTTGGATCAAGGACACATGGTCACAGATTTTACTGGTGACGTCAAGAGTTGCAGAAATTCGAGCAACAGTAGTTGTTGAAATAGATGAATGTAACCGTAAGTTCTATTCTAGCAGTTTATTTTTTCCTATTTTTCGTCTTTTCTAGCTCCTTGTTTCCCTGACTTCTACAACCTTCAAAAGTTTAAATGCAACAGCAATCGCCATCTACTGTTTTTCCCGTTCATTTATTGTCTCTTAACTGACGATTTTCATCTTCTGTAATTTTCCATAAACCCTTGCGTCTCAGTGGCATTATCGCTTTGCACAAGAAGAAACGATTTATATTAACAGGAACATACGAAAAATCTTATAAAAGAAAATGCACCCTCCGGTAGATGAAATAAAATGCTATTTACAATAAATGAACATCTACTCAGATGTGTGTATCCACTAAAAATAACGTTTAAAGTAATAAAAATATGTCTGATTAATAAATAAATCCATTAATTCTTTAGAAACACACACACACACTTTTTTTTACTTTTAACTGAATATATATATATATATATATATATATATATATATATATATATATATATAAGTAAAATATGTCGGATTAAATATAAATAAAACGTTCTTTAGAATTTCGTTAGAAATTCTTTAGAAATTGCTTTCTTTAAGTTTTTGTTTACGTTACGGAAATGGGTAGATACGACTTTCGAGAAAAACTGAACATGGGAATGTGTATTAAAGTCAAATATATCCTCGCTTGATTGTGAAGCTCTCCGTAGCCGAGCAGTCAAAGCACGCCGGATCAGACGACGGTTTCTCCTGCAAAGGGGGACGTAGGTTCGACTCCTAATAGATGACATATTTACTTGAGTGTGCAGGACGGTAGACTCTCTCTATATATATTTATGGTGTATATGTTTATTTGAGTAGCAACCATTCTTTTAAAAATGTTTCGTTCATTATGACAGGCAAGTAACATTTAATTAATTTTTATTTAGTTTTTCAAAATTTCTTACATTTAGGTTTGGACACACACACGCACAGACACACACACACACACACACACACACACACACATATATATATATATATATATATATATATATCTTAAGAAAGAAAAAGAACAGATGGAGTTAGGATCCACAGTTCTTAGCATTTATTTTTTAAAGTACTCAATACAAACGTAGAGCAAAATTCTACCATCGCCCGATGAAGAACGATTAAAGTTCCGAAACGTGAAAGTTTTTGTGTAGTGATGTAAAATGTTTTTATTTGTAATCTATTATAATAAAAATATCTTAATAATAACACACACATATATATATATATATATATATATATATATATATATATATATATATATATATATATTATATTTATATATATATATATATATATATATGAATTGAAAATATGCATTAAATCCTACAATAAGAATAAGTAAGGGACAAATAGGAAAACTTTTATAAATTTAACGTTTCGTTATTTAACTTCATCATAAATTTCAGAAGCTACATAATATGGAGTTGTTTCAATTTTCATTTCCACAAAAAATGTTTGATTTCGCTGACGAAATAGCGAAACATGTTAGATTTATAAAGCTTTTCATAATTGTTCCTTATTTAATCATTTTTCATAGCACAAATGTATTTCTTTGGTAGTTCAATGGAAAATCTGGCACAGAATGTTCGAAAACGTTTTTGAGGATATATTCCTTCACTATTGTTAAATCCTCATTCACAAAGTCAGATTAAATGATTTCCCACAATCAGATGAGAACACGTGTCTGTTGTATGATTCACAAGTGTGGCTTAATTAATCCGAACAGATGCGTCTAATGAACGACTGGTACGAAGAAAGAACGGCCGGCCGTGAAAGATTTTCAAATTAGGGACATTTGCTAAACGACAAAGTGACGTTTGAAAATGGACAAATTCAGCTATATTGTGGAAACTCATCTAGAATTGACCAAACGTGAAATGGCACTGTAATTTATATGCACTCACCTCTCTAACCTGCAATCTACAATCGGTAGTGAAACCAGATTAACATCGGAAATTAATGCCTTACCCACTGACGGGCGATGAGCGAAATCACCATTTTGATGCACGTACCTCTTTCATTGGTAAGACACCTTCATCATAGGGGAAAATGTGGCACTATAACTTGGCTAGATCCATAGTCGCATCAGAAACTGTTTATTCTTTCCTATTAATGGGACATGCGTGGCATTATTTACTGGGAACTGCTCGAATCCTCTAGTTGCTTGACAATAACTGACAACACTTTTCGTATGACCTTTGAAAAATTAATTTATATTTGGAAGTTTCTGGACTACTGTACCGACTTTCTCCATTTCTTTTAAAACTTTTTAAAATGAAAATACCTCAATAATGCAAAAATTGATTTCCTTCCGAAATAGACGTCATTCTATTAACAAAGAATCTCTTCTTTGTGTTCGTGTTGAGAGAAAAGAGAATAACGGAAGCTGGAATATATTTCTGTTTTAATTTTGTTTCTTTAGTCAAATCTTTAAAAAAAAATGGCAAGCGAAATTAATCAGAAAGTATACGCACGTACATAGACATTTCCATACCTTTAATCCCGACAGGTAAGTGACGGATAGTAAGCTAATTTTGTAGTTAGTTTGGTCGCGAAAATTCACTAAGCAAATTTTTAAATTTGTTTTTGAGCACCTGTCGCAAAATGACGGTTAAAAATATTATCAAGCAGATTCCTTGCAAGAACAAGAACATTCAATCCTGAGTCGCAGACTTTCTGTTCTCAACTTTCTGTTTACCAGAATTTTACCTAGAGATATTAGCCTAAAGCTAAATCTCTTGAAATACTACGTCAGATTAGAAGTCTTCCCCTGTTTCTATTAGAGCTTCCTATTTCATGTAGGTACACCTTACGATACATGAATACTTATTCGATATTCTTGCTTTATGTTAAGATAATTTCCTTGCAAACCATTTGTGTCTGTCTCAATGAAACTTGCTGCAAGCTTACTGCAAAATATCGGTCGCCTTCTTAGTAGCTTAACTAAATGTTATAGAATTCCAAATACTGTAAGTAAAAAGTAAATAAAATTTGTCTCCAGGTGAAAACAAAATGAAACATAAATCTTAATTCAAATAGTTAAAATATTTTTCATTAAAATGAACATAATTTTTTATTTCTAATATTATTCACACACACACACACACACACATCGTATGGATCAGCACTTCTACCTTGAATCTGTCTGTACACTCGGCTTATAATTAATGAAGTCTTTATATATATTTTAGGAAAATCTGGTAAAGTCGAAAAACTGATCTGACGCGTTATGTTCCTTTAACACTTCAACGAACTCAAGAGATATTTCTTGTGATGTCATTACACATTCGTATGAAAGAGACGCTGAAATTTAAAATTTAAAATTATTTTTTTTAAATATTTAAGTATATAGTCGAGCCATTTTCATTTTGCTTGAACATAAACATCACTTTAGTCCTAAAGGACGAAACGAGTCACACAAAAAACCTTTTTTTTTACTTAACGCTTATATTTCAAATTTGGAAATATAACCGTTACTGCGTACCCAATAACCGTTAGGGCAATACAATAAATCACCCATCATGCACCAATGAACAGCATATATAAACAGTCAACACACAACATACATATTCTGAAAATTGCGTTCAAGCATAAAACTGACTGCGACCACTTAGTGTTGACCTCAGTGACCACTTTTATCTCTCTCTATATATATATATATGTGTGTGTGTGTGTGTGTGTGTGTGTGTGTGTGTATTGAGAACAAATCGAAATTTGGTACACCACGTAAGATTTCTCCTAGATCAATCAGAAGAATTCAGCGCAAAATTCAAGAAAATCCAATGCCTACTCTGAGAGAAATACAGGAAGAATTAAAAACATCAGATATTATTGTTACGAAGCGAACAATAAGGAATGAACTTCATAGAAGTCAACTAAGATCGCATTCTCCGAGAAAAATGTCACTACTATTGAATAAACATAGGAATGCCTGGTTAAAATTAGTTTGTGGATTTGACTGGAATTCGAACTCGGCTGTTTCCCATTCCTCAATCTGAACCGCTATCCTATACTCCACCGTGCTTTGGGTCATTAGTTAAACCTTACACTCCAAATGAATGCGTTTTACAACAAGATAATAACCCTAAATATACAGCTAAATCTACGAAAAAATGGCCTATTGAAAATAATGTAAATACACTCGAATGGCCATCACTGTCTCCAGACTTGAATCCAAGAAAGAAATTGTGGCGTTTCTTAAAAATTCAAGTGAATAAAAGAGCTCAAAAAAAATCCTGGACGTAAAGAGAATATTCAAAGAAGAATGGTGTAAAATACCGACGGAAACTTACAAATCATTAATTAAAATCTACAGAAAGAGACTGATTCCTGTTGAATTGAGGAAGAGAAATGCTACAAACTATTAAATAGGTAGTATAATGTTGTACGAATACTTTTTCGCCTCCAATTTTGTTAATTTCATTAATATAACAATTTTTCTGAGTTTTTCTTTTTGCATATTGCAGCCTTATGTCATGGAATACAAATACTGTATGGATGGGCACCTCGGCGTGGTGTGATGGTTAACAAGCTTGTCTCGTTAGAACAATTATAACTGAGTAATGAGTTCGATCCTCACTAGGTGCTCCATATTTCCGGCCTTGTGCCTCACCTAAAATTTTGTCTGGATTATAAAATTCTTCTATAAAATCTAACTATGTTAAACAAAATATTCATGGTGTACGAATATTTCTTTTCCCCCATTGTGTGTGTGTATATATATATATATATATATATATATATATACTTACCAATCTAAAAGAAAACGGAATATTTAAATCATTTTTAGAAAATAAGAAAAAATATATTTAGAAATATTTATTATTTTGTAATTTTATTAAACCGAATAGCAAACAAATATTTGCTTTCTATTCTCCAATTTTATAGAATTTTCAGAAGTTCTCATTAAGGTCTTAATGAAACTGATTAATTATATTTTCTGAATAAGTATATTGTTTTTGTGTAAAATTAATTCTATTAACGCGGTTTATTTTACGGCGTAAAAGGACTCTTTATGGTAAATTGGAGTAGGTTCCACGTTGTAAATACGAAAGATTAGGAAGCGGAACCGATAAATATACAATTTCAAATTCTGTTTATCTATCTCTGTTATCTACTACTCTATCATCCACTAATTGAACAGTGTATACGAACTTTATTATATAGACTGCATATATATGTATTTATAGACTGGGTGTATCAAACATACTTTTCCAGGGTTACGGGTTACTTTCACCAAAGTAAAGACAAAAGTTCATAATAGCATATGCTCATAAATCCTTCGTTTTTGTGTTTAAAGAAAGTTTACGGTAGATGACGCTGTGTTGCCATGTAGACTATGTTACATTTGTCATTCGTGTACATTTGTGGCTCGTCTGTCTTTAATGTTTAACATGTGGATTAATAAGTAAACTCAGAATTCGCCCACAAATGTTGATTGTAAAAATTTGTTATTCTATCCCCTTCTAAATGCTGCCTCATCTGTTAACAAGACTGAAGAGACAAACAACGGATCGGCAATCTGTGCAATAAACCAATGGCAAAATTTCTTCCGTGGTGAGTGATCAGAGCGTGAAAAGTCACGCACACGTTGTAAATGATACGAATTCAGGAGCTGCTCTTGAAGCACCCTCCATGTGGTGTAATGAGATATACGACATGGTTGAACCACTTAATGTCTACTGATACCTGGATCGTCCCCGACAGCCTTTAGAGTGTGTTTTTTGTGGTCAGGTGTACGGGCGGATCTCGACCTTCCTCGATCTATGGTTTGTCGTGCCACGGATCCTGTCTCAGCAACGCGACGATAATCAACAGTAAAGGTTGAATGACTCGGTTGCATTCGGTCTGAAAAAGCAATCTGATACAACCATGCAGCCTCGCATCCAATACCATTCGCGCGACCGTATGTAAAAATCTGTATATACCTGCCTGCTCACGGTATATATCTTTCATGTATGCTATATTTATAGATTAAATTGATCAATATCAGGAATAGAACTTATGTAAAAATATACATATATGATAGTAAAGAAATATATATATATATATACATATATATATATATATATTTGGTTGGATTGATGTTAGCTCTATCTCTAATATTGAGCGCTTTCTAATAAGTACCGCGCATATAATATATAAATAATTATATATATATATATATATATATATATATATACACTTTTCACACACACACACACATATATATATATATATATATATATATATATATATATATATATATATATATATATATATATATATCTGTAACAAATGTTCTAATTGGTCTTTTTTGAAAGCTACAGGTTGAATACAATTTGAAAACACTTGACAAGATGATCCTTTACACATTCTTCCAAGTAAATGAGGAAATTAGTCTGTGTATCCATGTATAACTCGATCTCTCATTTTTATGCTAATAAAAACACAAATCAAGCAAAAACAAAACAACTTGTAAATAAAAAAACTATTTCAGAAAAGTCCCAAGATCGAATCCTCCATGCGTCTTATAAACTCCTAATGGCTGGATCCTTCCAACTCCAGAGGCTAACAGATAAATATTCCTCGCAATTTGTACAGAATTACAACATCTTTTTAAACTAAAAATTATTTTTCATTCAAGGAAATAATCTCCTATTGTAATAGATTTTCTGTATTCTTTTTTCTGACGCATACTTATCAAGTTTGAAGATCAGTCTTAGAGCTGCAGTATACAGATTTCGGCGCAACAAAACTTATTAAGCCAGAGATCGATCTCCAACATTTGACCTCTCTTTTAACAACTCGACTAATACACGAATGCATAGAATAATTTCATAAATAAGAAAAAGATTAAAACGTTCAATTCATTAGTTTTCTTTGAATAAAAGCTCAAAATCGACTCCTAAGAGATTTTTTTACAGTATGGTTCCCCCTGTACAAGGCCCGGGGCCACTCAAGGTAGAGGGTTACATTGAAGGCTAGTTTATATGAATAGGAGGGGAAGAGAACGGTTAATCCTAGCCTTGAACAGGTTAAGATTGTAGTGATCGGGGTAACCTCCTCTTGGGAGTCGGTCCCATAGAGCAGTTGTTCGTGGTGAGAAGCTGTTCGAGTGGAACTTACTTCTCGCTGATGGAATACGGGAGGAATGTGGATGGTTTGTTTCTATGTAAGTGGCATGGCCGGTCCTAACCATGAAGGTTAGACCTACCCCCCTGAACCAAGGAAGTATTTGGTTATATCTTTACTTACAGAAAGGAAATGTATTTTTACAAGGGGTTTCTTCTTTCTTTTTTTTTTTTGTTTACTGCTGTAGTGTAACGGATATCGGTGAAGAAATTGGAATTGTCGACCTGAGTTCAAATTCAGAGTCAGTCTGTTGCTTTCATTTTCACGCAAATATCTTTGAGAAAACCTTAAATTAGTTCCTTCTAACACCCTTACATTTATGGGTTTAATAGCAGGTGAGACACTGCTTTCTAGACATGTGTGGCAACCAGTCTAAGAGAAGGAAAACTCTAAATTCCAATCGTCAAACGGGACAACAGGAAATCACTTTTCTGTCTTTCCTAAAACTCTATGGTATGTCACAAATAAAGAAACAGAATTTGTAAATGGATAGCATAAAAAGTTTGGTGCTTGAAAGACTAGAGTTTTTATCACGAAAATCACAAACTATACCAGCTGAACGTAAGGCCGCCTAATTATTGAGAAATACTAACTAAACCAGCATTATATTTAGATTTATACTGTTGTTTAAATTTTAACTCTACTGAGCGGACAATTTGAACAACACCTGTACAGTCAAACCCTCGGTTTCGGAACAGTTCAGTCTACCTAATTTCACTGAAAAGGCTTGGGCGTTGGATTTTGAATGATCCACCTTGAAAGATTGGCGCAACACACTCCTCGCAACATCAAAAGCTTGCCCAGATAAACATTTATGAAATTGCTCATCTGATAAACACGTTCAACTTTTAACAAGTCACAATGATAAATACTTAGTTTAATACGACACAAATTACGATGGAAGGAGGAGGGTGTTTCGCCATTCTGACAGGTGTAGATGGCCTGCCTACACTGAATAGCTCTTTTCGAAGAACAGAATTTTACCTAAGCTCAAGTAATGACCCCACCAACAACAGTAAACAAATCTCTCTCTCTCTCTCTCTCTCTCTCACACACACACACACACACACACACACACACACACATTCATACACACAAAAACATGTACACACTTTGTGAATAATACTTTAATACAGTTTTTTGTCGGTACAAGTCGTACTTTAGCCAGATGGCTTTTCCATACTTAAGACACTGGCGCAACATATTCTATCCGACGGCACACGCCTATGTGATTCTATGTTCAATACTCAAAGCCTGAGTGGATATTAGAAAAAGAACGTATAAACATAATAAATATCTTTAAATGCTTCTTACATATATCATATATTTACTCATTTAAATGTGTGTGTGTGTGTGTGTGTGTGTGTGTGTGTGTGTGTGTGTGTGTGTGTGTGTGTGTGTGTGTGTGATTGCAGAAGCCAGTTGTCTGTCTGGTATCTGGTACGTAAGGCATTTTCATTTTGCTAAGGACAGCGCCAAGGCAAAAGCTGATTATCAAGGTATTCATAGATAGATAGATAACATTTTCTTTTATAATATTTACACATGGGTGCTTACGGTTGTCCGATAGTTAGCAAGCGGTATTTGCAGATCAGCTCGCTAGTGTAATGATTTGATCCACGCTAAGATCTCTCCCAGTATATTCAGCCACTAAATTATGCTTTGATTTGTCCGTTTATTAATATATTTTTAAAATGTCTGTCATCCAAACCTCAAAGAAATCTATATAAATACCCACACACGGAGAAAAATGCAAGCTATATTGAGGTATTATACTTCTCATATATATATATATATATATATATATATATATATATATATATATATGCGTCTGTGTGTATGTGTGTGTGTGTGTGTGTGGAGAACACTCCCATCGTTTATTCGACGTATGAGGCTCAGTTCTTACACCGAACAGCCAGACTACCCTTACGCATGATTTGATTATAGTAGTGAAGTCTTATGCTGACCCAACCACACTTTTTGGAAGAGCCAAATACATGTAAATGGCGCATAGTGTGTCACAAATCCCCCAGAAAACTCTCCTCAGGTTTTGAATTTAAAGTTTTCCTTCTCCTAGATCGGTTGCCACCCAGGACTATAGGCGCCAGTCTGTCCACGTATTTACCAATAGACTGGGAGAGAAGAGATGGATTCATACCTTTCCTAAGGGTATTATCATCTAAGTGGATGTAACGAACTCGACTCTCCGAGGTCGATATATATATATATATATATATATATATATATGTGTGTGTGTGTGTGTGTGTGTGTGTGTGTGTGTGTGTGTGTGTGTGTGTGGCAAAAGAATAAATAGTGTGCATATATGTAAATGTCTGTGTTCCAACAATCCCTGATGTATCTGAAATTCTGGATTTTACTTCACCAAGGTCAGTGGAAAATAGGCAAGCCTGTACACACATGTAGAAACAAATCTATATATATGTATATATGATTAAAAAAAAAAAAAGTTTTAAGGTATGCTATATTTATGAGTTACATTGTTCGATATAAGCAATAGAGCGTATTTAAATATATAAGTGGCCATTGAGGTCAACACCCAGCAATGACAGTCTGTTTCATGCTAAAACGCAATCTTCAGGCCATATATGTATATATACGTATACATTTGAGAGGATGCTGAAAAATGCACGTGCCTGACAATAAAGGAACTGTAAAATAAATGCCCATATTTAGTTACTTCGTTAGATTTGGGAAGTTGATCTGAGCGAGAACCTTTCAGCACCCCTTGTTTTCTGAAAGGTTCTCAGCCCGACCGGGAAGAGAATGATCTGGAGCCATGAAACATACATGTATTGAGTGAACATTAGTATAACAAATGCTGCGACTCAGGTCGAAAAGTTTTCACAATACACTATATATATATATATATATATATATATATATATATATATATATATATATATATATATATATGTATATATATATGATGGATGTATAAAAAATGATCATTTGTGTTAAATACAACTGACGTTGTTTTTAAACAGTATTCAATATCACTTATTATAGAGTTAACCATAGGCCGACCATTAAAGTTTCATTGACCTTGCAGATTTAAGCGATTTTATTTGACGGCCTATATATATATATATGTGTGTGTGTGTGTGTGTGTGTGTGTGTATGTGTGTGTGCACACGCGCGTTAACCTGAAGTCGCAAGTCATCGTGACCGAGGAGATTGAGCGTGCAGACTTTGTTCAAACTGTTGATCACGCCAGATTATGCACTCTCTCACAAAAACTGTAGCTAAGGTTCGCTCAATGTAGTTGCAATATAAACCAGTGTGGCTCTGGGTGTGTTAAGTAAACACAAATGTGCCTGATCAGGCATCTGCAACTGACACTGGCTAACCGCCGTAGCAGCTGGGTGCGCTTGTAAACGAGTGGTCGGTCATTATTATTATTATTATTATTATTATTTTGAAAAAAATATTTTTGACCTATATTCTTTTTTATAATCACACGCCAGGTCAGAACAAATGACCTCTGGCAAAAGAAGGATATGATTATTGTTGTTTCTACTTAATTAAAGAAAAGGTCACTATTAACAAAAAAAAAAAAAAAAATAAATGGAAATAGCTCTTCGTGGGCTGTGTTTGTTAGAACTATTGTTGGGATTTCCTGGAGAGATGATGCAACAAGGATTTTGTTGATTTGTTGTTGAGTTCCTTTTTTTATCAAACTCAAAGCTCCAACCATAACATGAAGAGTTTTATTTTTTAAAGGTCACAGTATTTTCTATTTCCATCTGCAGGTTTTTGTTTAGTTTTCCAAAAACCTTGGCAGAGATTTTTTTATTACTTGGTATTCCCATGCTAATCAATGTGCAAACTTTTTTCTTTTCTGTCTTTAATAATGTTTCGACGATTTCCTTATATTTATTATTATTATTATTATTATTTCGATTTCTGTTATGGTCAAACTACCTACCAAGTCTACAGGAAGATCTAAGACAGGTAGTGGTGTGTTGTTATGGCTTCATTTCATGATATGTTTTTCTAACACCTATAACATCACTAGCGTTACATGGATAAAGTTCTTCTTAGCGTCTGGGCTGTACTTATCAAGACAATATTTTTGCAGTTCTCTTAAGCTGGGATTTCTAAGAATTTTATTATTAGTAGTAGTAGTATTAGTATTAGTATTATTATTGTTGTTGTTGTTGTTATTGCTATTATTATTATTATTGTTATTATTATTATTATTATTGCATACAAACTTGCTTCGATAAATACACGTGTATACAACTATAAAAATACTTTTTGTAAGTATAAAACAATTGAATGTGTACATTGTTATGTATAGCTGTAAAATGCATATGCATTTATATGTAAAATTCTTTTTAAATCTAATTATTTTATTTCAGCATTATGTGATTTTTATTACTGGTAGTTCACGCAAGAAAAGGACCAAGGGCCACTCAAGGTAGAGGGTTACTGAGTGATATTGTAGGAAAAGGGGTAAGTCAGAGTATTATGGCGACGAGTAGGGTAGATATCGGTTGATACTGAACTTTAAGAGTATAGTTGCCAGGAAAGAATTCTCTCGGGGGTTTGTTCTCCAAAGTAACAGTTCTGAGGAAGAAACTGCCTTAGTGGATCTAGTGCCTTATCACAGGGACTCAAGTGAAATGGGGATGGTTGGCCACCGGGAACATGCCCTGTTGGGTTCTAGTTGTGAAGGTCCGAGCTGGTGGCAGTAAGACAAACTGCAACTCATTCGACAAACTGTAATAGTAATAGCGATAGAGTAGTGAAAGGCTGGTGACGTTTCGTCTGTGGGATAAGGGGTTACAGAGAGGAGAATAATTCATCAACTACAAGGCCGCCTAAACGCTTTTGAACTCTGTCGAGGCTGGACAGTGGGGACTGGGCAGCACCGGCCCAGATATGATGGCAATACACCATTCTTGGTCTGTCTGATTTGATTCTTATAAAGATAGAGCATGGCAGCGGCAGTTATATATTTTCTAGACTGATACGAGGAACCGACCTGTTATGAGTACCACCCCCCTGTCTATTTGATGTGTGCATATTGCATCCAATAGATGTGTGCAAATGTGTATGTTCGTGACTGTGTTGGATATTAAACACCGTTTTGTGAGAGGAAGTTTCTTGTTAATATTTTGAAATGTACGCAGTCTACCTACATTCGTACACCTTAATTTAACAGTCTATTTAGGCTTGACGTTGAAGCCCGACATTAGTTATATAATAGTTTAACAATCTAAAATTAATGCTTAGTTAGTGAACGTCAAGCCTAGCAAAGAGAAAAAAGGTTTCAGCCTTTGACAAATGTCCTTCCATTTTATCAGTGGTCAGTCTATGATATCAATATATCAACAATATGCTTCAGTAGATTTCATTTTTTATGGTCACCCTTGTAGCTGCATCGGGTGCACCTTTTGGGTATGACATATTTTAGAAGTAGACTATTTAATGAAGTGTGGCAATTATGAAATAAAAAAAATAATTGACCAACCTCTAAATATTCAGTCACGGGTTCCGATTCGAAGCAAAACCCACTTTCCATCCATTTATGCTTTCGATAATAAACAGAGAGCGCTTGTTGGTCTGTTTTTGAAACTTTACCTTGGACCACTTCCCAACTGCGTTTCTCCAAATTTACAATCTTTCGCCACCTGAAAAACGGGGAGCTGACGCTATCGATGCGATTTGAAAAATGTATTTCAATAAACTTTGTCCCTTCATCCCTAAGCGAGTAAATGGTGTTCAGTTTGCGTATGCATAGAGGGAGACGTTTATGTACAAATGTATATAGACGACGGGGATCATCATTCTCTTATTCCTATGCGAATGTGCGTTCGTGCGTTCGTGCGTGTGTATGTGTGTGTATGTGTGTGTGCGTGTGCGTGTGTGTGTGTGTGTGGTCCGATCGGCGTACCGGATGGTATCTCTTTTGCCCGTGACGTTATGGCCTTCACTAGTCTGCAACTATAACACAAGTCGGTTGCTCATTTGATAAACACGGGGAAACAGCCGGTTCCAATTCGACTACTGGCACGACAGCTCGATTGAGCTCAGAAGACAAGTCTTTAAAGACTCAACATATTCATGCATGCACTCGGGTATATATAATCTCCAACCTCCAGATTTCACAAAATATTCAAATAGAAGAGGCTAATTTCATAAAAAAAAGGCAAGGTTGAATAAGTGTAAAATTTAAAACACACAGCAGCTCAAACAGATGATTCACAACGGGTAGATTATTTGAGTGAGTTAATTTGTCACTTTTCATAGCTTACATTGGCGAATAAATACTTCTTAACTATAACAGGCTTTGGGGTAGAAATCAAGCTGAGAAATAATTTTGCTGTTGCACATACAAGCGAATACAAATTAATGTGCGTATGCGTATCTGTGTTAGTACAATAGTCCATACACTCCACATCTTTTATATCATCTATAGTTTGCCTTTCTAAACGAAACAGTAAAGCAAATACTATACCTGGTGGCAGAAAAAAAACAATAGAATATTCCTTTCTTTTTTTTTTTTTTTTTTCATTTGAACAGACTTGTGTTTTAAAAAAACATCCTAGCAGCACAAATTATTGTCAACTGTAGCAAATTTCGTAGTAGCCTTAACCAAAGCAATAATAAGGATTGTTTATAATGCACTCTGTCATTCACAAATGCATTAAAAAAAAAGACGATGAGTAAAATATGAAGTTACATTTTGGTGTTGTCACACACACGCATGCGCACACATGCATAAACAAATACATAAAAATATTTTCTTACCTTTTCGATGACTGCTTTCAAATTGATTTCGATTCATATACATGCAAACATATATATGTGTATATATACATACATATGTCAGGTGTATATATTATTAGTAGATATAGTTAGTTTCCTTGAAAAATGCCACAGGTGTCTACCTGACAGATCTGTTTCGAATAAAGTCAGTTGATACTGAAATAGTAGTTGGTAATCATTTCCACTGACCGATGTGTTGCAACCCGTAGTAAACTCGTGTCGTCTCAGCTTAGTGTGTTTCAAACATTTCACAGGCTTTAATTAATTGAGAATCCTCTCATGTACGCTTGTTTCTTGATTATTTTTCTCTCTGTCGTTTTTCCAATGAAATATTTTCTCCTTTCATTCAATTTTTCGATCGATTTTCTTTTTTCGCTTCAAATAAAATCGTTGTAGATTTTTTCACATATATAATTTTTATTTTATAATGACAACGTTCTCCCCTCTTTTGGCTACGTTTTTTATTTATTAATTTATATGCACACAGAGTTTTCGCAGTGAAGATATTGTGGTGTCGGGCGTCGTTCGGTGATAGCGATAGGGATAATAATACAGTTTTTTCTTGAGTCGAACGCTGTTTTAAATATGTGATTTAAAGAAAAAATATTAACTTTTGGTGGTTTTAACAACAATAATAATAAATAGCGTTATTATAAGGAATTTTATAACAAGTACATCAATATAGATGAAAAATAATCCGTATGTGTGTTAGCACAAGAAAAACAATAATAATTATTTACGTCCATTCTGAGCAATATTCACAAATACACGTGTTGTATGTATATCGCAACATAACACACAAAATAAAACTTACAAATATGAAATACACGCAGTCTATATATAAGTGTCCATAAATATGAGTGTGTGTTCGTGGTACCTACTTTTTCGTTGTTTTTTGTGGGTTTTTTTTTAATTCCTTGATATTACTGCTGTCAATTGAGTTCTCTCCGTTTTACAGAAGAAAATACTGCTTGCCTATTTGAGTTACTGGACTTTGCAAATTGGGTCCCATATTTTTTTTTTTTTTTTTTACAATTAGTGTTTATGTTTCTTCTTCCTCCTCCTCTTCTTCTTGCCCTTTTTATTGCTCTCTCTCTCTCTCTCTCTCTCTCTCTCTCTCTCTCTTTATCTCAATCTGTCTGTCTCTCTCCTTCTCTTCTTCTCTCCTTCTCTCTCTTTCCCTCTCTTTCTCTTTGACTTCTCTTTACTGTTTATTTCGTCTGTGGTTTTAGTTGCAATTTTCTCTTTTTCTTTATTGTTATTTATTTTTCACTTAATACTTTTCAGCTCTTACATAAACAGATAGGTATATAGAAAAAAAAATACATAGATAGGTATATACAAAAAAAATTACAATATTACAAGAAAGATTACTACGCCTTTACCTTCCAGACATGCATTTTAGCAGTTGAGTACCGTGCGTGTGTTTTAATATATGCAATGATAGATAGATAGATAGATAGATAGATAGATAGATAGTGGAAAGATGCGACTATTTGCAGGATGAAAATTCTCTTGGTTAGCGATTTTTTACCTACAAAAAAAAAAACAATATGCTTAGTTTCGGCGTTTTTCCGCCACCAAATTCTTACCGACTCGGACGAATTTCTTAATCTCTAATAAATATGTTTCATTTTTGTTTTGTGATGTCTTTATTCTAAAGATGAACACTAATATTAACCAAGCAAAACATAATTGTATGTAAATCACAACAGAAAAATGGTGAGTGTTGGCCGGTATATACCGTCTCTCTCTCTCTCTCTCTCTCTCTCTCTCTCTCTCTCAAACTCTATTTTTACTTCGTCGACAACAAGTGAATCTACAAACGAATCACTTAAACTCAGTGGTAATTTTTCATCTCAGTATGGTGTTATTTTTTCACCATTGTAATAATGTTTACTTTTAATTAGTCTGTCTAATTAAAATAATAGTTATTTTCTAAAGATCGATGATAATAAACACAAATAATAATCATGCTGATGGTACAGATTCTGTCAATAAGTATTAAAGTCCTTGACGAGCGCTGGGCCGATGTCAAGTGTTATATGACCACAAAAATTAACGATGGTGTTAGATATCAAAAACCTAAATAGCAGTGATAACTAATTTTTATTGTCTTTTTGTTTGCTAGTTTTTTTTTTGGGGGGGGGTGTTGTTGCTGTTTTTTTATTGTTTGTTTGTTTGTGTGTTTGTTGTTGTAGTCGTTGTTATTGAAAAATTTCGTTGGTGGCCGCAATAGTAGCAGCAGCAACTTTAGCAGCGGTTGCAGTAGAAGTGGTAGTTGTCGTAGCTTGACTGTACGGTCGATAGGAGGCGGTGTGTTGTCAGGCTGACGCGCCCAGTTCGAAGGCGCTCACAGAAAAAGCAAGAAGTCTCAACTCGAGCGGCGGACGAATGCGCGCGTAAGAAAACACCAAATTCAATCAATCTTCTCTTTTAATTTTCAGTTTCTATGATTTTACAAACTTCTTGTTAATAATTCGTATTCTTTCTTTCTTTTTTCTTTTATACAATGAATGTTTTGTATGAACAATTAATTGGACTATTTTTTATTTTGCGAAACAGGGCCGTTTTAAGAATAATTTTTAATTGTAATTATTTTTCAATAGATGAAAACACCTTTTTTTTCTCTGTTTTGCATACTGTCTATTACATATGCATTTATCTTTCGTCATGGATCTTCTAGTTGCTCGAAAATTGTCTTGTTTTTTTTTTTTAATGAAATAGGAAGCTTTTCTTTTCTGACTTTTTGTCTTGCAACTTTGTAAATATTAGGCGATAATCAATTTTTGCTCTATGTTGAAGTTTAAATGTATTTTCTTCAGTCAGAGTTGTGTTTCGAAAACAACTTTGTGGGTATCTCTTTGAGTTAAGTAACTTGTATGCGTTTTAATGATTTCTCTGGTGTTAAAATATTGTTCTGAATATAAATTCGATCACGTTTCTGTGTTATTTTAGGCCGTTTGTCATAGATTTGTCGTTTCTCGCATTCATTCTGAATTCTTTAATGTTATTCTAATGTTTCTCTATGGAACTTCAAATAAGTTAACATATACTCGTCTTTAAATGATACACAATTTCTTTAAGATAGGTATTAATAGATAAGACAGGTAATAGTCTTATTGACTTTTTACTGTAATTATTGTCACAAGAGTTTTTAAAGTTTCGAAATTCTGATGAATCTACACGAAACTTTTTTTGTTAGATGCAGTTGTAACACAAGTATGTTCGCTGTTGGGAAGATTGCTTGGGTGCGTGTGTGTCCGTCTGGCAATTTCTCTTGTTAATGCTATGACGGTACAATATCTTTCAAACGAAAACGGTCCTTATGTATCTTAGTTGTGAAGGTAGAAATTATTTAGATATTTATGGACAGATATGTCTGTATACACAAGTGTTTTGTATTGATAAATACACGGATATCCTCGTTTCTACTGATAAATATATTGATATATTCAACTACAAATTGTTTCAGTAAATATATTTACACTCGATTGTAATATTTAGATGTTTGTGAAATTATTTTTCAATATGTGGCTGTGTGTTTGTATATACACGCAACCGTATGTATGTGCTTATGTTTTCGTTTATGTATATATTTATGTATATATGTATTTCTTTCTATTAAAATATCAGCCCAAGTAAGAATAAATGTCCTAATCAAAGAGTGAGATCTTAGATGAATTAAAAGAGCATGCGTCTTCTTCGTTTACGGCATTTCTTTGTTCACCGGTCCTGAATGGCGGGTTTTTTTCCCAGGTGACACTCCGAAAAACCTGGACAAATGAATTCCAGTTATTATGACACGTTCTCAGCGTGGATAGTTATGGCCGTATGGAGAATTGCTTTTTTACTTGATTAGCTTAGAATCGCGTTCTTCATGAATATTCTTTAAAAAGTTATTCTAGGTTCGTTGTTTCCTTCTGTGTAACATTGTCCCAGGACTTCCAATTGGACGCAGTAGTAGGCAAGCAAAGAAGTGCGGCTACATCGACAGATGAAGACAGCCACTGCTTTGAACTAGAGAAGCGATAACCATCTTTGTTATTATAACGATTGGATCAGAACAAACATGCTAATCCATCGACAACTGTGAAATTTATTCATTATTATATCATTCATTTCAACTACTGATTCTCCTCTTCAGTAGACTGTTTTTTGTTTGTTTTTTGAGAAAGAAATAGAGAGATTTGTAGCAAACAGAGAAAACAACAACTTGACAAAAGTTTATTAGTAAAGTTCAGACACTAATCGAGTACTATCAAAGTACACATAAATCAGCGTGCGAACAACTATAAAAACACATGAATTTTGTGTTTGAATTTCTTTTTAATGTTTACAAACAGGAATAAATCTTATAGGATTGATAATTCAATCACTGAAGCCGGGCCAATCAGATTGTTTCTTGCTGATTGTCGGTCCTGAAGTCTGATTTGTTCTAAGTAAAGCTATCCTTCGACAGTGTGTAACAGAAAATAATACATTTTGTACGTCGGTGTATAGAAAGAAAGAGAGAGAGAGAGGGGGAGAAAGAGAGAGAGACTGTGTGGGTGGGTGTTTTAAGGGCGCTGATGTCTTTACCTATATAAATATAAATAATTATTTTGCTTCTCTTTCTACTGGGATTGCAGTCCTAGTTGGTTTATTTGAATGACTTATTTTCATTTGTCTCTTGAAATATTCGATTTACTCAATTCTGACAAGATTGATAAGCGTTCTTTCTTTCTTTTTTTCTTTGCCGTCTATTTTCTCGCACGATTAATATCCACTCGCTTCTTTCACCATTCTAGATTTCTTCTGGACGAAAAGAGCCTTTTAATATCTGAAAGTGTTTACTGTCGAAGTTGTTGAATCTGAATGATCGTTCCAGCCTTATGGAGGAAAAGAACAAAATAACTCTGCTGAAGGTGAATTGATTCTTTTTCAGTTTGAAACTTTTTCAATGCTGGCGTCGATACTCGCATCATTTTGATTGCAGCAGACGACGTAAGAAATTCATCAATTATTACTGTTCTTCTAAACGGGTAAGAAGAAGAAAAAGTAAAAAAAAATCTGTTTTGTTTTTCAGTAATATTTTTTGTCTTTTTTTAAGCAGGAAAAACAAAACAGCAGTGATGGAAGCAGTATGTTTTAAAGTTCCTCTGAAAATTGGAAAGCGTCAAAGAAAGAAACGTGTTCTTGGTCAGTTAATTTCAAGAAGATATCAATAATAATAATAATAATAATAATAATAATAATAATAATAATGGAGGCAAGAATTATATCCTTTAAACTACGGGAAACTCAAAACTTGTCATTGAATTATATTAATGTCAATGTTTCAATTATTTAAATAGATGCAAAAAAACTCACGACACTCAGATAACTGACGAATTCCAATTTAGTTTGATTTTTCTCTTGTCTTTTTTCTTTTCTTTTCTTTTTTTTTTTTTTTGAATGGCTCGCCTTTAAGTTTATTTCTTGTTTTTCTTTCCGTTTTCTTCGTGCTTTTCGATACAGTTTCGCTTTAAATTTCCTATTTCTTGTTGAATTGAAGAAATTCCATTTTTATGAATACAAATGGTAACCAGGAGTATGTCAGAGTTCAAAGTTCATTTGTAAGTAACGAATCACTTATTATTCGGATTCTTATTCTTAGACCAACCATACATTCTGACACGTCCGTATTTATTTATAAACACACGATTCTTAATCATATAAATTGCTGAAAGGAGAGATTGTCATTCGTTTAGCAGCACAAATTCAGCCGAAATATGTCAACTTGATTCGGCACAAGGAGGTAAATAAATAACAAGGGAGATAACTGGTGGAAACACAGTAAGACTATAGTTGCAGATCCTACGAGTTATCGTTCGTGAGCACGATAGCGGAAGTGAACTTTCAATTTGGGCGGATCCGCTTCTGATTAACTTCTTTAGATTTTCACTTTTTGTTTTACTTTCCTTTTTTTTATATACGAACACGAATTGTGTAGAACAAGAGTGTATTTATATGTGTATGTGTGTGTGTGTTGTTTTAAATTAATTACCCTTTTATTTAACTATATCAATATATATAATGTTATTGATTATAGTAACTCAATATAGGTCTTTGCATCGATCTGTGAACAATATATACATGTATATATTAGTAAATATTTCTGTGGAATATAATTATATGTAAAACCAATTATACGGTTGGTGAATAGTTGAATATAATATGTATTCTCTTTATTGGAAATAATAGGTTAAGTCTATAAGTGTTAATAACCACTTTAGTAGATACGAAATTTTAAGAACACTGAATGAAGTTTTATGTGCCAATATAATATATAAGAGTCGTTAGGATGTTAGAAAATAGATCAGATTTACAAACTGATTTCAGCATATGTTTGTAACGACATAAATAAAGAATTTATATATATTAATTTAGTAAGTGTAGTGAAAGAACTAGTAGATATATGTGTAGAACTAATGTGCGTATATAGATATATGCATATAACTAGTATACATGTGCAGAAGAATTTAAATATAGGGAATTATATACGTAACTATATTAGTAAGGAGATTATTGTGTTTATGCTAGGACCATTATGTGAAATTACAAATATTCAAGATGATAGATATTAATCAAGGTATTTATTTAATATATTTTTCTTATTTCATTCAGCAATTAAGTCGATGTTAGTATTTTAATGTAATAGGTTAACATTACAAATATTTGCAAATATTCACATTTCACTTACTTTTAAACTAAAGTTTTTTAATGTGTATCTATTCAAATAGTTCAATGAATAAAATTCAGCAACTACGTTAAGGTTTTTTGAAGATGTTTTAATAAGAGATTTTGCGGTGGACTGTTTTCTGTTAGAAACTGGATTTATATACACATATAGGTAGATGAATCTATAATGCAGGATTATTTCTTAACAAAAAAACTACACTATATATATATATATATATATATATATATATATATATATATATATATATATATATATATATATATATATATATATATTATATTATATTATATATATATTATTAAGATGCCAGTACTTGTTAGCCAAGATCAGCAACTTGTCCTTTCTCTATAAATTTCTAACCTGATACATCCAAGTTCGATCTCTGTGTTCTTATAATTCGCGTTCGTTAAAAAAGGAAAGAATGAATATAAGAAGACAAAAGCAACGAAAAATTCAGAGGGAGACGGAGATTCAAAAAGACGTCAGCTATGCAATTAAGGCAGCACGAAAATTTACAGTTTAAATAATCGTAACTCAAAAGTTACATTGCAGTATCATCGATAATAACAATATTGGATATTCAGTTCAAAATGTTAGTTTCTGTTTTTCTCTTCCAAGGCATCATTTGTTAGAGTTTTCAGTTGATTTTGTTGTCGCTGCTGTTTTTGTTGTCTGCATATTATTTTCGGTTATTTCTTTATTGACTTTTTCTTTTCTTTTTGGGTCGGGCGAGGTCTTGTCAGAAACGATGTTTTAGGTTATGGCCGAATTTAAAACAAGGGGAGATAACTGCGTTGCATAGACAGGATAAAAAAGAAGGGCTCGATGGACAGATGATTATTCTGGTTATATATTATAAACATATATGCGAAATATTCACCCAAAAAGAAAAATATCAATATTTTATGGAATTGCTTTTGGATATATTTGAAGAATAGCAATTTGGGTTCTTTTTTTCTTTTATCAAATCAACCCGGAGAATATTTTTACGTTTTTGTTTTGTATAATTTTTTTTTAATTTAAACTTATTTTATTTTTTTGCTCTTTTTTTCTTGTATTTTCATCAAAAGTCTGCTCTAGGCTTCATGAGCCCTTTTCTTTTAGTTTCAATATCGATGCATATATATATATATATATATATATATATATATATATATAGCCTCAAATAATGAGTGTTGTTTTTGCGGAGAACATTAGGAAATATTTCGGGTGCTTAGAAAACAGCAAAATGGACAAGTATATAATAAATACGTTCAAAATAATTAAGAATCATTTTTTTTTACAGAATGAAAACAATCATATTGAAAACAGTTTCTTTTTTTACCTTTGATTTTGGAGTATGCAGTATTTCAGGCTCATTGCTGTTATTTTAGAGTTTTATACATATCAAATTGTGTAAATCTATTATGCCAAATATATAATATATGTCTATGTTGCCATTTGTACATTCATATATATATATATATATATATATATATATATATATATATATATATATATATATATATAAATTACTTCCTTTTTCCCTTTTAGCCGTGGCTTGTTGCTTATTCTTATATATGCTAGAATAATTCGTTATTTACAGCCAGAAGTTATCATTCTCCCCCGTCATTTTAGTAAAAAAAAATTCTGTTCGTCTGCAATGAACACGAAGGAGATAATATGCCGTTTTACCACGAAATTTATAAAAGACTGGTTTACGAATATATTTTGTTTATTATTTATATTTTTTATGTATTTATTTGAATATAATTTCTCTCGTCATTATTCCTCCGTGTGTGTTTCGGGAAATGAAAAAAGAAGAAAGAGACATGTAAATAACGTTTATAAACATGAAAAACGTCAGCTTACTTCATGATTTTTCTTCTCCGTGAGACTAACCGCATTCCGTTTAAATAGGATTCTG